>JAMKCH010007298.1:0-226701 GCA_023653785.1 Ophioderma brevispina | reverse complement strand
GAATTTTTCGTTAGGATTTCGCTTTTACGTGGTAAACGAATGACGACGTCTAAAAATTGGATCTTGGCCGCCCTCCCCTGCAGAAAATTCAAAGTGTTGATGAGCCCTGGTTACCGAAAGAGCATGGTTGAAAAATATGAAAGGCCATTAAAAAATTGTCAGATAAAAAGTATTTCCAACTAATTGCAAGTAATGTCTTGGCTATTCTATATTGCTATTTAACCTAGGGGCAAGCCAGGCTACAATGATACACTTATGGAAGTTTTTTTTGATAAAAATGCAAATTGAAAGATATCGGTCTGTTGGAGGGCATTTAATTTGGCGAGTTTTTTTCTTGTTCAAAGCCAAGCCATTGACCCAGGCCGCAAGGTATGGAGGGAACAAGGGAAAAAGAGATAATTTATCGTGTGATCTAAAGGGGTTTAAACTGACAATATTCGAAATAAAATTTCAATAATAATGTTTCTAAAATTTAAAGCAGAATTGATGCTTTTATTTTTATTACCTGGGTTTAGTGCGATGTGTGTTTAGTCGTGTAAATGTCTTAGTTTCTTCGTTTGAGTGACCTTCAAACTGTATTGCATGTTGCCACCATATTTTTGGCAAAACTAATTGGCTAAGTTCTTTGCAGAGGCCTCAACGCAAAGAAGAGGCTCAGAAGAAATAAAATTGAATCCATAAGCAATGCATTTCTGTGTGTGTTGAAAAAATAACATTAAGGCGTGGTGTTCAGACGAGGGCTCTAAACTTAAGTTAAATCGAGTTAATTTTCTAAGTTTAATCTTGTAGTTAGTGCCCGTGTGAACGCACTCATGGTTTAGTCAACTTTAAGTTTACTCGAAGTTGTAAAAACCATACGAGTTTTATGGTTTAGTCGTGGTTAGCGCGTTACCCCCCGTTGAGCGTCATAGTTTACAAGTTTTTACGGCCGTGTGGACACGCTTATCAACAAGCTCAAAGTTTAGTGTGACCTCGCCATGACGTAGACTAGTTGGGTCGCGATCCTGGTCGCAATTTATTTATCATAGCGACGGGCTATACATGTGTGTTAGTATACTCAAGACTGCCGTTGAAAAAGAAAAAAAATTAAAAAATACATTTTATATAATAATCGTGTTGCATGGACCGTACAATCTGAAGAGCATAAATAGGCCTACGTACATTATAGTAAACCTGACCGTTTCATGAGTCTATAGCAAGCTTCAGGTCCCCTTGAGGAAGGTAAATGTTGGAAAATATTTTATTTGATTCCCCATCCAAAATTTTCATCGGCTCTCGCCACAAAATGTAGCGCTATTTGTGCAAGTGAGACGATGCACATGGGCCAAAACGACCGATAGCAGTTACAATGATCCCAAATTGGTGAAGAATTACAATCAGGTAAACTAATTGATTTTTGAGCCAATCGCTAGACTCCGCAGTAGCAACGAAAAGTCGATAGTTATAGAAAGCGCGATGTATGGGTGAATTTCTGAGAACATTGCTTTCTGAATATTTATAAGGACAGACAGTGATTGACAAGTCATGAAGTCACCAAAGTGGCCATTGGACGAATGGTTCAAGTTCCGGCGCGACTTACCACCAAACTTTGTATTGAAATGGGATTTTTTTTAAACGTTTTACATACACAAAAATGATAAATATGTAGAAAACAATGGATGCGTTAATAACGCTCTTGATTGCGGATTTAGCAGCAAGCGAGGGTATATGAGAAAAGGGTCTGCGTTTCTAGCTTGCTTTCGAACAGCTCAAAAAAGGGACCGTGCCCGTGTGGTTACGCGAGTTCGCAATGCTAGTTCGCAATGCAAACCTAAAAGGGCTAAATATACGGGCAAAACAGGCGCATACTTTTTCGGATATAAGATTTTCGGTTGGATGCGAGTAGTACACTCATTTGAAAACGTTCGTAACAGTAGAGGTTCCTAGTTTACACCTACCATTCGCCATGATTTCTGTTTTGCGGGGTATTTTTGGAGCTCTGCATTGGGTCACCCAGTAGTAGCGCGCTATAACTTCCGGTTCTTATCACAAGTCGGCAATACTGACTCGTGATTAACTTTTCAAGTGGTCGCTGATAAAACCTGTGTGGACTCAGTCGCAGTACGGATTAAAATTTTATAATCAGAATTTACGTATCATCGTTGATTACGCTCCGTCTGAACACGACAATAGAAATTGCTTTGATGGGCATGTGTCTGTGTATGTGTGGATGTTTTTTTTTCCCGTTTTCCTAACGGCCGGAGAACCACATTTTACCGCACTTAGGTATATTGGAGAAACCGATACACACAATTACATGTGGCGGAGGCCTTGTCCTTCTCATTAGAGTCCTTGTAAATTAAACGTCAAACACTCCTTTTACAATTCTTCTCTTTTTATTTCCACATATATGTACATGACTGCAATTTCTCCTTACAAACACCTCCTCCTCGACTTCCCAGACAAAGACTGACTTTAAATTCTGCACTCAATAGCCAGCTATTATATTGACCAATCAGTGACTAGCTTTTGCACGCATGCATAACACACCACATCAACATGTCCAGCACATGTGCCTTTTTCTAATCCTAGCCATTCACACTTGGGGAAACAATGATCCGTGCACAACAATGGCTATATCTCAGCCACACCCCATTAAAGCTTCCAACAGTCACTTCTATGTACCAAACATACTGTATGGATATTACTATGCATATACTGTAAATCCAAAGATACATTTTATATTAATACAAATTTTTCAACAATATTTATAGGCCCAAATACCTATTTGCACAATTTATATACACCTGACAACATTACAGTAATGTCTGTGGTAAAAATATTAACCCTAAATATAATTGCTTTGCTTTTTCCACATATATGCACATATCATGGTACTTGCATGTAATAGTCCTTTGGGCAGTGCCTTACAGTTAGTCCGCCTTCAAGATTGGGGTCAAAGGCCATCTTGTAGTCATTAGTAACCAAAAATGGTCAGATCTATCAAATTGCTCAATTTTCTTGACCATTTTATTATACCAGGGTGCTTGGGTAGTCCCCCCCCGGGTGTGTGACTTTGTGTGACCTTTGTCCCCATTCACAAACCGTGGCGGCAGACGACACATTATTCAGTGAACGAAAAAGGCTAATGTGAAAATTGAGATATTTTTCTTTGTATTTTGGGCTACTTTCTGGAGATATTTTCTTAGGATTTTGGCACTTTTTTGGGGGGGGGGGGTATAAGAGGCTGTTCAAATCAAAATTGCTTGCTTTTGTTTTGGACAACTGAAAAAAGGCCAACGTTAGAATAGTGGTGGGGGGGGGGGAATTTTAAGACCCAAAACTTCAGAAATTATTTGACCCATACACACACAGGTGTATAGAGTGTTTTTTTAATTGTACACGTAGCTGTTGTAAGGAAACCTTGAATTAAAAAAATGTAATGTAAAAATATCAAAAGGCCACGGTCCAATCGCAAATAGCCGTGTCCCCAGAACCCCTAAGTGGTCAAAATTTGGCATCCGAAGGAAAGAAGAAAGCTACTCATTTTTCTCATATCCCTGTGAAATCTTAGGCGAAAGGATTTGTTTGTTTGGAAGGTACATGTACGATGCGAAAAGTGCCCCATTTGGTCAAAACCAATATTAAGTTTACTCAGTACATATACTCTATAGGGTGTTACAAAATAATGTTTAACTCTACATCAAAATGGATTGAATATCGTGTGCGAAACTTTACAGTTTTGGGTGAAATGGCACATTCTATAAAAATTAAAAAACTATTTACTTAAAACGGGTCATTCCAACTTTTAAGTTTTAATACCGCTTAAAACATCCTGTAATACACTAAAAATTAAGTAAAATGGCCACCAATCAGTGGTTGCAAAATGAACCCCAAGTGGGCTTTACCAGGGAATTTTGAAAGTATACAAATTCATTCTTAGGAAAGAGGTATTAAACAGTAATTATATCATTCATTATTTATTCAATAAAAAACAACCAAGGAATGTACAGCAAAACCCAGGACACGGTTGGGAACTCCCAAACAAGGCCAGGGTATAGACGATTACAAAATTAGATATTTACAAGAATTAAAAACAACACACAAAACACACACAGAACACACATGCACACACACACTAAGCGCACCACCCACACCCACTCAAAGCGAGCACACACACCACAAACATTCAAAAGACACGCACGCGAGCAACACTCACACAGGCATGCACGCACATACACTCACACACCAACACACATTGGATATAAAATAGAAATATACATGGTTATATTAATAAAATACCTGGGGTTATGAGAATGAACTCAACATTTAATGTAGGGGCAATTTTACCAGAAGGGGCTATGCGCGCGTTCCAAAATGGATAGTTAGAATGGAGAGCAAGCTGGCTTCAGATCCTTTCTCAGGGTCTTCACTTGCCTCTTGCTATTTTTGGAAATTGATTTCAGACGTTGCTCTGTCAGGTGAAATAAGACCACGGTCTGGCCTACCCAATTCAATACCGAAACAAGGTGACAAGCATACCTTTTCATTAAGATCTTGGGTAAGGTGGGGTAATATGATCTTTACGTTCATGAGCTTTATCAATATTAGTTTCGAACGGAAACAGTGAAGCTCGTGGAAGTGAAATCTTTTGTGGAATGGAAACGCCATCATTCTTGCAAACACAATATCGGGCTTTAAAAATTAGTGGACCAAAAGTTAGGGGGGATAGACCCGCCACCTGTTGAATGGCCTGGCATGTCAGCATATATAGTGGCCAGAACTCGACCGGGATTTGTTGTTTTATAAATGATTCAAAAATTGTATTATTGACGCCAGATTAGGGCGGAGACGGGCCCGCTCAAGAGAAACAGAACATGAGTTGAGGACGTGATTGAGCGTCTCCTTATTACTACATAATTTTACAATTTACAGTAGTCCTTTTACCCCAGTTAGTTACGGGGTGGTTACTCAGTAGTGGGCAAATAGTCGATGGGGCCCGGTAACAGCAAAACTTAGCACCCCTCTCGGAACGGGTAGATAAGCGACCTCCATTGTAATGGTCATAGGACTGGAGACTCATAAGCTTGAGTAAGTTACCTTGCTGAAGGAGAGGGCGAATATAATATAATCTTGCCAAAGTTTCAGACGGTCCTAATACAATGAATTTGTTACATTTCAGATTTAAGTTTTATACCATGGTGCTTGGGTAGTGCCCCCCCCGGGGTTGGGATTGTGTGACCTTTGTCCCCATTCACAAACCGTGGCGGCAGGGGACACAGGATTCAGTGAACGAAAAAGGCCTATGTGAAAATTGAGATATTTTTATTTTGTATTTTGGGCTACGTTCTGGAGAATTTTCTTAGGATGTTGGGGACACTTTTTGGGGGGGGGGGGTATGAGAGGCGTGTGCAAAATCAAAATGCTGCTTTTTTGGACAACTGAAAAAGGCCACTTTAGAAAATAGTGGTGGGGGGGAGGAATTTAAGCCCCAAAACTTCAGAAATATTTTGGACCCATACACCACACGTGTATAGGGTTTAATGTTGTACACGTAGCTGTTTGTAAGAACTTGAATTTAAAAAAAAAAAAATAATGCTAAATGTAAAATTCAAAGGCCACGGGTCCAATCGCTAAAAGCCGTGTCCCCAGAACCCTAAGTGGTCAAAAATTTGGCATCAGAAGAAGCTACTATTTTTCTCATATCCCTGTGAAATCTTGGCTAAATGATGTTTGGGTTTGGAAGTACATGTACGAGCGAAAATGGGCCCATTGGTCAACAATAGTAATTTTACTCAGTATACTACTCTATGGGGTTACAATAAGTTTACTTCAACATCAAAATGGATTGAAAATATCGAGTGTGAAACTTTACATTTTGGGGGGTGAAGGCCATTCTTAAAAATTAAAAAACTTAGTGACTTAAACTGGGGGTAGGTCATCCACCCTTGTAAGTTTAATACCGCTAACACATCTGTTATACACTAACAATAAGTTAAAATGGCCACCAATCAGTGGTGCAAATTGCGACTTTACCAAGGGGGGAAATTTGCAAAGTACAAAATTCATTTTAGGGAAAAGAGTATTCAACAGGTTCTTATTATTCATCATTCTTATAATAAAAAACCACAAAGAATGTACAGAAAACCCAGACACGTTAGGAAATCCCAACACAGGCAGGGTATAGACGATACAAAGTTAGATATTTACAAGCATAAAAACAACACACCACAACAACAAAGAACACACATGCACACACCCCACATACGCGCAAACACCCACCAACCCCACTCACGCGAGCACACACACACACACATTCCACAACGCACGCGAGCACACTCACACAGCGGCACGCACATACACTCACACACCACACACACAAATGGGATATAAAATAGAAAATAAGTGGTTATATAAAAACAAAACAAATAACTGGGTTATGAGAATGAACTAACATTTAATGTAGGGGCAATTTCCCCAAAAGGCCTATGACGCGCGTTCAAATGTATAGCAGAATGGAGAGCAAGCTGGCTCAGATCTTATCAGGGTCTTCACTTGCTCTTGTAATTTTGAAAATTGATTCCGACGTGGCTCGTTTGTAAGGTGAAATAGACCACGGCTAACAATTTCAATACAGAACAAGTGACACCGCATGCCCGGTTCATTAAGATCTTGGGTAAGGTGTGCGTACTTTGATCTTTCATTCATGAGCTTAGCAACTCATTCCCACCGTTGAAAGGAACAGTGAGCTCGATTATCTGAGTGGAAATGCCATCATCTTGCAAAACAACTTAGGGCTTTAATTAGTGACAAAAATGTTAGGGGGATAGACCCGGTGCCACCTGTTGAATGCCTGGCATGTCAGCATATTATGTGGCGAACTCGACTGGGGATTTGTATGTTTTTAATATGATTCAAAATTGTGATTATGACGCCAAGTTAGGCGGCCCTGATCAAGAGAAACAGGACATGAGTTGAAGGACGTGATTTGAGCGTCTCCTTATTAACACATAATTTACAATTACAGTAGTCCTGGTAACCAGTTAGGAGGTACTCAGTGTGGGCAAATAGTTCGATGGAGGCCAGGACAGCAAACTTAGACCCCTCTCGGACGATTTGCTAGAATAGCGACCTCACATGTAGTCATATGACTGAGATTCATAAGCGTTGATTAAGTTACCCTAGCTGAAGGAGGAGGAGGGCGAATATCATCTTGCCAAAAGTTCAGCCGGTCCATAAATGATATTTTCTTTCAGATTTAAGTTTTGGCACGGATTGGTTATCAGATTTGGAGGAAATAGCCGCGGTAGGTTTGAGACCATTGCCTCGATCCATTTTGATCATTTTACGGGACTCCATGAGATTCACGCTCAAGTTTACACGTAAGGGGGGGTGATGGTGGCTGACGCAGTGAACTTTGAAAATGATTGTCTGAAATTTTCCTAAATAGTGGTAGATACATGTTATATATCAATATTGTAGCCATGTCACAAAGTTTTAAATACCATGAAAATTTTTGCTCTGGTTGCCATGGATACAACCGTAAGGCCTATGATTGGCTAAACATTAGAACGAATGGAACTAAATAACTAAAATGCTACTGGGACGCAACTTGGGTGACATATGCAGGAGGTAAAAACGGACGTGAACCATGAAGCGGATTTTTAAATACGTTGCCATGGCAACCGGCAATCGACCAACCGCCATATTTCATGGAGTAATTTGAATTTGGAACACAATTTTTTGAAAAGCGGCCTTAAGGGTTCCACTCGGCCTCCTATATGTGCTTAATATGTGTGCCAAAGTCATGTTCATAGCATGTAAACAGGGGGGGGGTTTTCTAGTTACGTTTTCGTTCTCGTTTTTGGATGTTTGCGTCTTTACGAAAGAAAACGGGTTTTTATTAAGGCCCCGAAACATTTAGACAAAATTGAGGGGCGCTTTTGATGTGAAATATGGAATTATGTTGTAAAGTCATTTCATACTGACTATCATAATTATTAAGAAAGAAAGAATAATCGAAAATAGGGGCATCCATTGTCCGTATTACTTTTTAAAATAATTTTCTTAATATCGCAGGGTGAGAATGAGAAAAGCATAAAATACATTTAAAAAAAAACACTTACCATGACATTAATAAATTAAGAGTATGCAAAGGATAAATATAATATTTTATTTCAACTTAGCCCAAAAGAAGGTGTAAAGTTCTAAATAATATCTTTTAAAATATCTTAAATATAACCCGTGAAATTTTTCACATGATAAAATATAGGAGATGTATGCATTTTGGGCAAAAATTTCGCGTACACTATCTTGACTTTGATCAGCCATATCTCGGGAACCGAAGTCCTAGTGCGATCGAATTAAAAAGCATTTTGTAGATTAAGTCTACACAATTTAGACATTGCATTATCTCATTTCTGGAAATTAGACAATTTGTTATTATCATATTCAGACCCATACTCCCCCCTTAGAGCATTGAACGACACCGTACTGTTTAACCATACAGGTGCGTAGTATGCTAGCTATGAGATTCTAAAATATATCAGAAAGTCTTGGAAGGCCTAGCCCTAGGGGATATGGATTAAAAGCACAGGAGTGGGCACCCGGTATAATTGCGAGGCCAAGCCATTTTTAATGGCGTTGGTATGAATATGGTCCAACTGTTGAAGTTGGGTATCACTCAACTCGTGAACCGTGAGCATGAATCTCAACGAAGGAGCCGCAATATTCAGAGTAAATACGCAGTTTGAATTCATTTATAATGTGTGATGACTCATATACGGATAAACACACATTAATTTATCTTTTGACATTATCAAAGGTTTCTCGGTTTACCCCTAAAAGTAATTATACTACCCAGAAATTTTTCTGGGCCATCTTGCAGAAATTTCAGAACATTGTCACCAGTCACAAACGTGCCGTTATCGGACGCGGACCACTACGAATAGACATGTTTTCACTTAACAGGTTTTAGAGTCAAATTCATGGAACGAGTAATATCCAAAATCTCATTCATTAGTTTTTGATGTTTATGTTATCAGGGGGTTATAAGGTAAGGTATGAGACAAAAAGTGTCGGCAAAGGTAAGGATGTATGCTTCCCTTACAAGTATACCAATGAGTATCTTCTTTAAAGTTTGAGTGTTGAATGAAGGGATCGAAGACAGCTAAAAATATAATTGGGTGACAGGATACCTTGTGAAATACCCCACGACGAAAATTGAAAGGGGCTGAGCGCCATCCGGGACCTTTAATTTCGCCCTGGAGTTAGGAATAGAGATTTTGATATATTGCAAATTGTAAGCAGGAATTATTTGGTGTAATTGTATAAATATATTAATATGTTCGAAGGACCCAAAGGCATCGGCCAATCAAAGAAAGTAACATGGAGTGTTCTTCTTTTTGTTTCTTGCATTCGCCTACTTGGATTTAAAGGAAGGAAAGATTGGACAATGTTAGTTTAGGGACGAGTAAAACCAACCCCAAAAAAACATCTATCCCCTTCTCTTCCCCAAAGTGATGCTTTGAGGCCTCACCGACTAACATTGATCGGACCACTTCTCATGTAGCGTGCGCAGATGTGCAGTATAGGACTGTCTGGGTCGAAGGCCTAAGTAGTTTAACAGGTTCTCAGTCTTGACCGCGCAATACTAGAAACGATTTGGCCATGCGCCCCCGTAAATGAAGCGTGAACTCGCCACTCTATGCTCTATATTACACTAAATAACAACACGCACGAGCGAGAGGCCTTTAGCAGCTTTTGTGGATATGATTAATATGCCGACTGTAGTTTATGCATTGGCTGTTATCCCCCTTATTATTGACCGTTGACGTTGCATAAGATCATTTAAAAAGCATCGAGTTGCTTTTTTTTATCTCCTGCTCGAGTGAATTACAAGTGGTAAGAAGTGGAGAGTACAAAAAATTAAAGAAATAACCTTGAGAGAGGGGTAATTTAAAGTCAACGAAGATTCCACATATCAGTGTGCCTCAAAAAAATCAAAAGTACTGATTTTGCCCAGTGTAAAGTCTTTCCATAACACTCTCCCCATCTGAAGGATTAAGCTGAGAAAGTTTCTTTGGTTTAAAAATTGTGAAATTTCTAATTTTGTATAGGAGCAATACAAAATTCCGCTAATGTTTTACTTGAAATATATTCAAATCAAATCTCCTTTCCTCTCTTTTAAGACCTTTATGTAGCAAAAACACAGAAGGTAAGAAAGGTATTAGTGTCTGATCTATATGAATTCTATTATGACACAATATTTTTGGGTGCCGCAAAATCTCTTTTTGCCCTTTAAAGATGGTGTGTGTAGAACTGAGTCTGGGTTTTGCATTAATACTGTTATTGAGGAGTGTACATAATTGTAATATTGTAAAAGTTCTTTTTATTTCTATTTATTCTTGTTTGCTAGCTATCCCTTGAGAAAAGCTTATTCACCAAATTTGAGTTATTCCGATCTTGCAGTTTAAAATGCTATAAAGTGCAATTTTGCTGTTTCCTCCCACGTCCCACTGCAACTGTTTTATTTCTGTCCATTTAGGACAGAAAATACAAATACTATTATTTTTCTTACATTACACCACCAAATTTGTATGCAAGATTTATGAGGTACACAACGGTGACTAAGGCTAATGGTTCACGATATAAAATCTCACTTTTTTTAAGTTGGAGGATGATGTTGTGGTCAACCAATTGGATTATACCAGTAAATATTTATATTACATCCATGACCCCTAAAATACATCACATGGGGTGTCACAATGTCGTCCTGTGTCCATTAAATATCAATATCAAGGTGCACTTTTCTCATGTGGGTACCATGTTGGCATCACATGGATATCTCTGTCCACAACTACTACTTACTCCAATTATACATAATTTGTCATGACCCTTTTCTTAATTATCAACTGTGTAGGCTATATGGGTATACATGGCTCCAATATGGGGGATCCACATGGCAGTTCCTCATGTGATCTGTCCAAGGATGGCTGTCATATTTAGCTAACCTGCAATATACAAACGTTCTATGAAAAATAGGTAAAGATATTTTTGTTGGTTGAACACAGGAAATTAAACACTGTAAAAAAGGTGCTTTAAAAAGGCAGACTCAGAGATTTCCTGAGGAGAGCTCCCTCACATTTTCAAACAATTGGTGTTTTTTTTTGCATTACTAATGCTTGTCCATATACTAATCACTGTTGTGAAAGCTAATCGCAAATCCATGTCCTTTATATAGAAAATCACAATTTTGTTTTAAATTTCCAGATCCAGAATTTTTGTATACACAGTAATGGCATTGGTGTAACTACATCACAATGTTTTTACTGCATGGAAACGAAATATCCTGATTCATCTCAAACTTTGGAATTGGGCATTTTAGTCCTATCTTTAGTTATAGTTGACTATTTTTAATAAGTTCACAAAAAAATTATATTTAAGAAACTTCAGTCTCAGTCAGCCTTAAAGAAGGGTTTTGGGTCATGTTATATATAAGGTTCTGAAATCTGCCACCCCCCAGCTATTCTATTCCCGTTGAGTCATAGACATTCCTCATATTCCTCATTGTTTTTCCATGGCTGCCGGTGCGTGTCCTTGGCGGTCCCACGGCGCGTAGGAGTTTTTGGAGACCGGGCTGTTTCCATCATTGCCCTCGTCTCGGACTCCTTTCCCCCTGCCATCAAGAGAGCTAATTCCCTCATGTCTTTCAAAAAGCTTCTTAAAACACACCTATTTGCCAACATTTAGCTTTCTGCTGTTTTTCTCGTCCTTCCATCTTTGCGCCTGTATCCTTTGGCAAGTAGGCGCTTTAAAATATAATTTCTTGTATTCATTATTATTATTATTATATATTTTCCCATCCTATTTTTCTCTTCCAAACTTAAGCATAAATAGGCTGTATCAATCTGAACAACAAATAAGAGGTAAACCATTTTATCCACTGTAACATACACATTTGGGTCCCAATTTAACTACATACGGTCTATGGAAAGTAATTTTTCATGAACCTTTCTTGGTATAAGCACAAGGTTAGCCTCGATTTACTTGCTGTTCTTTTTTCTATAAATCAGGGCGCTCCCCGATCTCATTAAATAAAACCAAATTTTAAAACCAAAAAACAAAAAATTAAAAAAGTTAAAACTCTTTTGAAAAAAAAATGAACCATGTGACATCTAATTTGCATTAGCACATGCAGCAATAAACCAAATATTTTGTGATATTATTTTGTGTATTTAGCACCGGTATCTATAGACGATGCGGAAAGCATTCCAGTGGATTGGGCTGGAACATGCTAAAGTTGTACATAAAATGACCCAAACTCATTAATTAACGGGGCAAAAAATAAAAAAAATTTACACATTAAAAATATTCCCGCTATACAGTGCTTGTACTCTCTTAAACCAAAGATTGAAAAATCAATCTTAAAGATTGGCTTGGAGGAAAAAGTCTAAATTTTCGATTGAAAATTCAATGAATTTGGTTTGAAGTTTTGATCTTTAGGACTGTTTTTTCTCCAATCTTGATTTGGACTTTTCCCTCACCTCAATCTTTCAATTTAAGAGAGTAACCCTGTTTCAATGCACATTAAATATCCCATCCAACCATGTGGAATTGGCAAATTTTATCATAATCATGTGATTTCACACTGATGATACCTATGCAATTGATTCCAATATTAAATCAATAAAGTCAAGTGAGCATAATGGGGTATCAATGTTTAATGACATTGTTATGCAATCAACACAGAGGCGTTATACCATCAAATAACTCTCCAGCAAAGTCATGTCAACTTATATATCTAGACATTAAAAAAAAAAAAATGTTACTGTACATTGGGATGCATGTAATGATGTGTTTTGTTTCTCAATGTACATTTTCATGTGAAGATAGCGAACAAAAAAAAACAGTCAGATCCCTTTGGCAGAAATGTATAAAAATTTCACGAAAATTGTAACTATTTGGATCCATTTTTTGATATCCAAATCCATTATGAAATGGTACCTCAAGATACATTGAACCTTATCAAGGCTATAGCTTAAAGACCACTGGCACATTTGAAATAGTGCGCCCTCAAGTTGTTCAATATTGATATTTTTGCATGTTGTACTATTGCTGTTTCTTAGGGTTTCTCCTCACTTTTTTCAGTTGGAAAAATAACGAGAGAATTTATACATTTCCTTCAGTTAAGCTATTCCGGCAAATTTAAATATTTGGACTCTTTTCGGGTGGATCACTGATAGTGGTTTTAAATAAAGACAAAATACATGGTCCTTTGAATCCGGTCCCCTCGCCATCTAGGCGCAATATTCACCACCAGACCATAGGGACTGCTGTTTTAAATTTTGTTAACACACTCCTTTCCTATATTACATGTTAAGATATAATTGTACCACCCTAACTAGTGAGAATGTTAATGTCACGTTACACGGCCACCACCCTCGCTAGGTGCCCCTCTTCATGGAATGCACTCCAAGCCTTTTTGTAGTCTATAATACGGTGGCCAAAAGGGACATAAAAGACTGCAAAGTCTAATCACTTCGACCGAATTACTACTCTCTTCATTATTACAGGGTGTTTCAGATCTTTCCATAATTTGAATCATTTCTAAAACCCTTCACAATGGGGTTTGGTGGCGTTGTTGGAGGGACGGTTTTTTACTGAGAATACTTTTGATATGTTTTTTTATTTGACCCCGGGAGAGGAATGTTTACCATTCCAGGATAAGATGATCATTTCAGTCGGCCCAGAGAAGGGGGAAAGCAAGGAGAGAACTTATAAACTTGGTCATTTTAACCACAATAAATACCATGTGACCGAAAGAAATTGGCATAATTCCTGAGAGGTTCCTAGACTAAAATGAAAGCCTATTCCATAACTTTTTGTTGATCCCAACCTTGCGTTTTTGTGTTTAATGAGGAATTACTTGTTTCCCACTGTTCCCGTCCATTAGTTTATTCTTTCCTAAAGATATTACCGAATCTGCATATAGATTAGTATAAACATGGATTACTAATGTTTAACGTTTTCCAATGATATCAAATCTCAACTTTTTTTTAGGTAGCTGGGGGGGGGGACAAGGCTGTGGCTCATGGAATTGCCCCTTTAAGTCACACGTTGCTGTGTATAACTATACAGTTCCCCAGAACAAACTACAGTACCTGAGAAAAACGGCCAAGCCCCACTGTGGGTTTTGAGTGACTTGATACAGAATCCCACCAAACCCTACTCAAATCTAAAAATCATCACACTCTGGCATGCACTATGATGTCCCAGTGGCGTAACCAGCGGGGGTGGGTGGCGGCCTGGGGCAGAGTGCCCCCCGGACACTAAAATTGGGACGGAGAAGCTAAAAACTGGGGACCAGAAGAAGGGGGAGAAGGGGGGAAATATTGGTCCCCCATGCGCGCGAAGCGAGCCGGAAAAATGGGGAACTCTGCGTCTTCCCCCCCCGGAGGCTCAGGTCTGGTTACGGCGCCTGGATGTCCCACTCATTGTGCTTCAGTGTACAACTTCACTCAATCCACTCAAAAACTCACTCAAATCCCACTTGTCCCACCCATGAATTTTGAGTGAACATTGAAGTTAACACTCAATTTTTGGTGACAGAACTTTCTGTCCTGTACTTTAAGACCTACATAGCATTTTGCCCGTGAGTGACATGCAATCTTGGAGCAGTTGTTGTGGCCAATGCACCACACCATACTGCACCGGGTCAGAGGAGAATACTGGAATTTGTTGTTACAAAAATTTAACCCTTTGTGAATCCAAATCAATTTTCTTGATGGGTGAGTTTACTTCTAGACTAAACAATCGATTTCCCCCAGGATGGAACTTTGAACATAGAGGGTGAGTACAAAAACTTGACCACTTATTGTGTCCGCCATTTTGAATTTTTAAGTAATATATATATTTTGGAATCATCTGAAAGCTGGTTCATTATCTGTTATTTCGGAAGATCATTCACTATCGGTTAGGTATAGACCGAGCTGAAGTGGTTTGAATCAAGTAGGCGGTTTTCTGCTCTGTCCCCGGATCGCATTGTACTTAATTCGGCCTATACTTCGGCCTATACTTAACGATTTGGAATGATCTTTGCAGGAATTAAAGATATCAATAAGCTTTCCGCAGAACCACATCGTTGATATATTATTATTTTAAACATTCAAAATGCGGATACAATCAGGGTCAAGGTTGTTTTTTACTCACCCGTATTATAACCTTTGAATATATTTGAGAATATTGGTTTTGTTGCCTGGCCACTGTGGACATGCTTGCCCTAAATACCTGGTATTTTGCAACCTTCTCTGGAAATCTTTTGAATTGATCATGTGTGATATCCCTGTTGCATTTTATTTTAAAGGTGAATCAAACCAATTGATTTTATATATACCCTTGAAAGGTGTGTTTAATTATAGCTTGATCAGTCAATCATTTTAACATTTGTAAGGCCCTTTTTGAAATATACAAATGAGCCTTAAACTGACTGCACTGCTGCATTAGCAGTGTGCCTACACTGCTACTGCAGCAGTGCGGCATTTATAGGCTGCGTAGCAGTGTGCCTACATTCGATATAATTTTACTTCAGTTAAGAATATAATTGCACAGATAAAAGTACAGCTGTTTGTTTTCCACACACGCAAAAAGTGTTTTTAAATTTTTCAGAACAAATTTTAAGCAGTGGTGTGAATACAATTTGACAACTGATACAAAAACTTAGGAAATGTTAAGAGCTGTTCCCTGTAAAAATCCTTGTTGGCATCTTATCAATGATTTCTATGTTTATAGCGCCCTCTATAGGCCCATTCTCCTTAGAGGTCAGTGTAAAATAGTTGAAGAAATTTCATGTTTTCTTGAAAATGTGCCTGTGGCCACTTAAAGTAAGAACTGGGCTTCTTTAATTCACATCAACTGATACTATGCGACACAACCCATATAATGCTACATTTAGATTATTTGTTGTGGCCAACAATTTTCTTTCTTGGTGTCGCAAGTCTTTTACCAGTCTTCTACTATTGTTTATGCAGCAACACAAACTTGAAAGGTCTTACTCTTATCTTTGCTGATCCCTACTACTCTTGCAAGGGAATCCCTTCTCAATTTATTATTTCTCCCCTATTGAGACACGTTTGGAGACCTGACAAATAACAGTGATTGTCCATCTAAAGGGGGAAATTGGATTCTTTTTTGTCACTTGGCTTCTGTCTAGCCGAGGAAAAGGGGAGGAGGAGCGGTGGGTTAACACTGATGAAAAGAGTACCCCGATAAATGTATTGTAACAGCTTTTGGACGGACACAAATTACTGCTTCGCTGCGCCTAGCCTCGGCAAACGTCTCAGAATAATAAAATCTGGGTAAGAGGTAAAACGTATGTTGGGATTTAATACCATTTAGTCGTCACGATCAGACTAGCGCTATATATTGCCGAGGCAGAGCGCGGCGGCTGTGGCCAACACACAAATTCTTTAAAGTAATATATTCTACGTCCGCGAGGGATTGTATCGCGCTGCAACGACGGGGGAAGTGGGCAAGGGAGGGCTGACGAGTTCAATCAGCACCCCCTTTGAGTTGTTTTTTTCTCTGAATTGATATCAATGACTTGAGAAAATATATTCTATAATGGGACTAGTGTGTATCCAGCCATGCAGGGAATTAATATAAAGCCATGTTATTTCACTTCACAGACATTTGATCTATTCATCATAGAGTCTGCACACACACGCACGATGACAGGCTATTTAGTCAGCTTGGGACATACCTTTATCTCAATAATGGCATTATATGTAGCATCATGGTAGCATACATGGTGCTTTGGTCATTGAGATTTAAATGCGTGAATTCAAGTAAAGGCAGGCACAATTTCCCCACTAAACAGTTGGGTACAACTACTTCACTGGTGTTACAATATCTTCATTTCCATTACGAAGTTCATTAACCTGGGATGTAATGTATACTACTGAACTGACCCAATATGCTAGATGACACCATCACCAAATGACCCTATTCTCAACCACATTCTGGAGTATAGAAATTATGAATCTTGAAACAAAATGATACTGGGGTGTTCAAGATTTATATGTAATTTGTTTATAACTAAATTAACAGGACAAATTTGATGCTGGAAGTTGCACACATCATGAAATTAACATTAAAAGCTCCCTGCTGTTGATATATGCATGTGTCTCAGTTATAGTATAACCCATCGGCAAATGTTCTCAGTTCGTAATAACCTGTCGCATGCTCGTCGTGTAGTGCTAATGCGAATTCTATACTAAGCTGTGATGTAATGAGGCCCGCTAATTTTGTACCGATCACACTGTAGTACCAGTCACTCGAGCAGACGGCTTTGGCTAGGAATTGGCGAGGCCCTCGTTTGGGAAGATAGTAACCCATGCACCGAAGAAATCCACAAGTCTTGTCGGTGTGTTCTACCGGCTAGCGCTCAATTTGTCAAGTTGTTCAGCTCACATACGACTATCATATGCAACGTAATCAGGGGCCGTTTACTGGTGCATAATCAGTCCACTGATGTGTATTGCCCCGTCCGTAATTTGTTACTTTGTTTGTTATGCGCGTGCGATTTAATGTGAGGTGCTGGTCGGGTAAATATGGCTATGGTTATTCTTTCTTTGGAAATTCCTATCGCACTTTAGATTTCTTTTTTGCCCTTTTACAGTTATATTAAAGGGCCTTTGGCCCTCGCAAATAGCCTCATGCACAGAACCCCGGATTACCAGGCAGTGGTCAGATAATTTTGGTATCACAAGACAGCTACTATTTTTCGCCTCAATTTATCCCTGTGAAATCTTAAGGGCCTAACAAATTTTTGGTTTTGAAGTTATGAGCAAATATTTTAAAAAAACCATAAGGAAGGAACATCTTTAACCATGTACAATTATGAGCATTTATTACTGTTTCTTTGTCCAAGTGTTTTGAAAGGTAAATGTGTAAAATTACAAGCACAATAAGGCTGTAATACTTTTAGATGATTTTTTCACTTATCCATGTGATTTGGTTAGCTAACATAATTCCATTGTGCAAGCGTAAAATGTTTATGACACTCCCGTATCTTGAGCTTGTTTTGTTTTGACCTTCCGGGTGAGCCGCCCGTTTCACATGCCCCAATTTTCTGGTCATGTTCTGGATTTGCTGTTGTTTAAAAACGTAACAAAACATGTGAACGGACCATTGCTTAGTCCGATGAGTGGTAAATTTTGTGTGCTGTGAATAAACTGGAAGTTTGATTTGTGGTTTGCTTGAGCAAGTGCACTTTTAACAACGAACGTATTTTTGATTTCTTCCTCAAAGTAAAACAAGCTCTGAAAAGAGTGATATATCGCTCTAAACAAAGAGTGAACTTTTCATGTTCATAACGAGAGGAAATACTGTTAAGTGGAAATTTGTGCGCTACATTAATTTTAGTGCTTTTGCGCCTGTGAGCTAGCGCGAAAAAAAAACCCCGCGAAAATGTTTTATTTTTGTGTAGGTCAATGTAGATAGCTGAAAAGACCGAATTTAAAAACAGCAAAAATGTATAAATCTCTGAAAGACGCAGAAAATTACACATGCGAAAATTGATCATTTTAATTAGCCTTGAAAACCATGCATTTCACTCTTGAAAAACAATAATCAAAGATGAAGTCTAATCTTTACTTTTCTGTTTCCAGTGACATTTAGTTCATAGTTTCACATTCACTTGTTCATAAGTGAAATGTCACTTTGAGAATATTGCTCCAAGAGCAAAATATTCTTTGAGAAAAAATTTGAGTGAATGGCTAATTTCCTCCACCTTCGAAGGAAGAAGAAAAACCGAACTGATCCTCCATGAGCTATTGACTTGAAAGAGTGACGTTTTAGCTCGTTTCAAGCATTTAGTAGAGAAGCGAAATTGGCAGGCAATAAAGCTTGTGACCACTCGTTTTATTAAAAATGAACGTATTATTTTTTTAATCATCAATCATTCTGCACTCATTGCGATGAATGGGTCAGTATAATGGCAAGGGTTAATCCGATTATGTCCCAGACGTACTCACTTAACAGTATGCACAATGTCTGATTTTGGACCGAGCATTTGAATGCTTTGAAAAAAGGTTGTTATTGGAAAAAGCTCATTTTCTCAAGTTTAATAGTTTAATTGCTTGAGGTACAGAGAATGCGTTATCACACAATGTGGGATGGTATTGTTAATTGGCAGGGTTAATTGACCATAACTTTAAAAAGGTTTTTTTCCTTTGTTCAGGTGACTGCCCTGGTTGTGTGTCTTCGTTGCAGCTCTATGCAAATCATATGTTCACCGGTTAAAAATTTCTGTAATTAACAGACATCAAATTTACAGAAAATGTTTTCTTAAATATCACTAAAAACTTATAGAAAGTGCCTCTTGACCTTCATCAATGTGACAATTTATTTCATTCATAAATTTGAATTAGGGAGTTTTATAATTAAACGTTCGCGCTATTAAAAAGCATACATACCACAAAAAATTTAACTTGTTAATTTTACGAAATTTCTTAAATTTCTCGCCAAAGCAAAGGTCAAGACTTCTGTATTGTTAATACTGGATAATTCTATTAAAATACGCATGTTTTCCGTATTCTGAGGCAAATTTCCGTAAAAGTGTTGTAAAAGTCCGCAAATTGATCAAAGCTTCTATTGTTTTTACGAAAAGTCTGTAACTTACTGAAAAGGTTGAATTTAGCTGCCAGAAATTTCCGTAAATTTACGTACATTTTTAACAAAGCTAGGTAGAGTGGTTTTTGTCAATTATCAGTGTGGTGCATGTCTGTTGGAGTTTCGGGGTGTACTGGGTTTTTGTTTGTGTAGGTTGGGTGTGGGGTGAAGAAATTTTCAACCCTTTACTTTTTGACCGTGGCCATGGTTGTAGCTGGAATGACATACTTTGTTTCATTTCGTACGCTGTAGGAATAATGTAATATGGATTCGTTTCTCACAATTTACAAAAAGAAAAGGAATGACCCTGACCTAAACAATGTCGATTATTGATGACACTTTGTATGTGTTAGTGCAGGGCACAAGTATTAACCATGCAAATGTTGATGTTATTCTATCTTTACCCTTTCAGATCAGATGGACATAGTACTTCAGTCTTCCTTGATTTCATTGATGTTAGAGTAGTGGCAGCAGGGGGTGAAACGCATTCAAAACCGTCGTCCGTGCTGGGCTCTGACATGTTTGAATATTGACACGTAATAAATTATCAGTTGGGTCTTGTCTACACACAATATCAAATTTCGATCAACACTGCGCCAAAATATCAGTTGTTGGATGTTGGTGCTATTGGGTGGTTAAATTTGGGTCCTACCCCCATGGCTACCACAAGAATGAAATGACACATCATACGTCTTGATTTGAAAAAACCGCCTCAATGAATACTCTTTTTACCTAAGCACGCATTGCATTATGATAAATAAAGCAAGTGAGTATCTGAGCACAATGAGCCAGCTACACTATTTTTACACCTGGCCCCATCTAACACATACATTAATTGTATCACTACCGATTAGTGTAAAGCGGCACCCACAGTATTGGGAAGAGCTGAGGCAGCCATTGCTTTCTATTGGTGGTACTCTAGGTTTTCTTTGTGAGTCTGGCAAACATTCGAGAGGGTGAATTTTCAAAGATTACGTAACGTTTTGCCTCTCTATCTTATAGAACCTCTTGGGGGCAGTGTGTTTCTTAAGGCGTCTGTCTTTCCATGCATGTGTATGAACCACTGAAAGTGGATTATACAATTGATAGTAACGACGGTGGGGATGGTGGTGACCGCAGCGAGGATGGTGATAATTGGTGGCGTCGTCATTCTTTTTGCATACAAATCCACAATTCTTTGGTGATTGGCTTGGTGGTGGTGTCACTTTTATTTAGCTCATTAAGCTGGGTCTGGGCCTGATGTATCCATGATACGGATTGCTCCGAACTGGCCCGCTTTGATGCTGCTGGGACAGTCGGGGGTTTTCACCCATTATTTTGAAACTGGCTGCGATGTACGTGATAACAGTTGTGACTCTCTGTATACTTGGGCCGACGGCTTAACGTCCCCGTCCGAAGGACTAGATGCTTTCATGATTCACTTGCCCAATTCCAAGGTGACCCATGGAGGAGAGTGGTATTCTTTATTTAATCATTAAAAAACAAAAAAACCGAAAATTAAAAAATTAAATTCAGAATTTAGTACCTGGGTAAATCCCAGCAAGTGCCCTCCATGCCAGACCAGGGGTATGTACCAGGAACTTGCAAAGTTGGGAATGGGTTACCTGGGCTCCTAATTTCCGGTATGCTACCTACCTAAAATTCTTGATCATGTATAAGCTACTTAGGTTTGTTTCAAAACCCAACCCATGATCAATCGATAAGCAGTAGTGTGTATGAGCTTTATTCCATTTACTATTGTTTTCCGTTGATCTAGGTAGTCTCATTGGGCCGAGTTGCCTTTTCTATTTAGGTAGGTACGCATACCGAGATGCCAGGTTGACCTCTTTCGCCTTAGTAAATTTGTGCCACAGGCCACTAACTACTAGACCACGCTCTTCCACATGATGGTGATGATGAATGATGCGTTGTTGAAAATTACGATGACGATGATCTGATGATGACAGTGATGGTCTGATGGTGATGGTGTTGAATTAGAGCAAATGATTACTTAACAACAAAATTTCAGAGTTAGGCAAAAAACATTATTTACTGGTTTATTTAAGTCCACATCAGTGTTGCTGCTGACAAAAAATCAGATTAACTCAACAATAGATTTAACAAATTACAAGAACATTGATAAGCAAAACAAAGGCATGGAATTATGTGAACACAGGCTGTTTTGATTTTGATAAAACCCAGACAGGTTTATTATTAAAACAGAGCAAGACAACATAACCGTTTAAATAGATTCAAAGATAACGACTTCCAATAATAACTAGTGGGTATTTTAGTCTTGGTTTATTCACACATATTTTGCATGAATATTAGGAGCGAATAAGTTTTGATAAAATGCGGTGAAAATTACTTCATTTGTTTGTATATTGATAGTGATAGTTTTTGCAAGGGAAAAATCACAGGCTTTGACAATGTGTAACAACATTGGGCTACAAAAATTTGTTTTGCAGTAACTATTCATAAATGTATTCCTATGGTGTATCATAATGAATTATATAAAATAATATTTCAGTTTTGAGAGATAATAAAAAATAAACATCCATTTCAATAAAACGAGGGGGTTTGTGTTTGTACAAGCAATAGCTCCCAGCAATATAGTGTTATTAATAACGCAAAAAAAAAAATCTGCAGATTTTTATTGGAATTTATTTGGGCATATCTCACATTATTAACATTGGGACTTTTATTTTGGTGTACGTGTTGGTAGAGAGTGTTTCTGTTAATTTAGATTATAGGTCTGTATTTATAACTAACAAGTTTCGTGAATTTTATTTTTATTAGTACAGGCTTTCTTGGATTGACCTACTTTCTCAATACTTTGCGGATTAAAACATTTCTAATCTTTGAAGGATTGTGAGCCATATATTGCCTCGTTTGCTGCTTTACAAATGTAATTTCATTATAAACACCTAAAATATTCTAATTGAGCATTTTGTAATAGTTGAATTATTTTCTAGAATAATTTGCCCAAAATTTACCCAACTTGAATTACCAAAACAACTACCTTCTGAAATATTCATTTTAACTAAAACCCTTTGAACCTATGTAGCTGAAAGCATTGAAAGACAGAATTTGACAATTTTTGGGCTTATGTATAAAGCAATAATATCACATTTTTTAAAGAGCGCCACCCAAATTTTAAAAAATGTTGAGATTTTTACATGGTTGCATTGGTAACTGGCTTGTAAACTATACCTGTGAATGGTTAAGTTCGAAAATATCTATGAGTCGCAAACGAAGGAGTTTTGTAGTTAGACAAATTAATATCGGAGATCTCCGATAATAATTCAACGGCTGTTGGAAACGGCCTTTCAGGCAAGTCAAGTTAGAGGTCATTTTCTTGAGGGGGCAGGCACTATTTCATCATGGACATACATAAACTTAGCATTTCCAGCTCTGCCATTAAGTACAATCTGGGATGTCAGTTCTAATTACAAAATTGCTCATTTTATGATAAATACACATTTTTGAGCATTTTCGTTCGTGGGTATAGTTTCCTAGACAATTACCAACGTAACTGTGCAAAAATATCAAATTTTGAAAATTGGGGGCGCTCTTCAAAAAATGTGCTGTTATTGCTTAATGGAATCAAGATATTTCTTAGCTGGTTTTAAAGGTCTACAGAAAACGGGTTGTCACAGCCCACTACAACCCCTTTTCTTGGTGTGATGGGTCACAAATATAATTTTGTCAAGCTTGATGTGTGATTCACCATTAATGAAATGCAGAACGAGTGTGTTTGTTGTAAAGGTAAAGATCTGGTTTTCCTGTTTTAAAAATGATCGCACTCTCAATTACTTTTAGGATGACAAATGAAAATTATAATTAAATAACTCACTGCCTGTCCTTGTAATAATTAACAATGTTTCCTTGTTACACCTCCTTATTCATTGGAGAGAGTGAAAAATCAACATTTTCTTCTCACAAATGAACAACTATAAACCTTGCATAGAAATCTTGAGATAGTAATAGTTTTAGTGCTAGTGCATTCACCTTGCATGGCTTTCATGGTACATCTGAACATTTTGCTGCCCAAGTAATGTATAGACAGTTACTTTATTTTATTATAATTTTTTTGCAGGGGTTTTATTTTTATGCACTTTGCTAGCAACAAGCAGAACACAAATTTAAAGGCCTACAGTTTTTT
Source organism: Ophioderma brevispina (assembly GCA_023653785.1). Classification (NCBI taxonomy): domain Eukaryota; kingdom Metazoa; phylum Echinodermata; class Ophiuroidea; order Amphilepidida; family Ophiodermatidae; genus Ophioderma; species Ophioderma brevispina. The sequence continues at coordinate 202,907 of JAMKCH010007298.1, read as the reverse complement.
TTTCACCAGCAGGTAGCGTGTTTGACTGTGTTGAAGCCATGAATTCAAAATAACACAAAAGGAATTGAATTGGTAGCGGGCGCGTAGTCAGCCCGGTGGTTTCAAGGGGGCAAGTTCCCGGTAGGTGCAACAAGTGTCCAGATCGGACAAAAATATGCCCCCACCTGACTACGCTACTGATTGGTAGTGTGAATATTGTCAGTTGTTGCCACATTCATGCAGGCATTCTGTAACTTTCCGGGAGTTTCCATAACCTGTCCCATCTGACACACTTTTTTCTGACACACTTAAGAATTTGGAAACCCTTCACAGAATAAAGCATGGGTTTATTCGGTTAAGGTTTCCGAATTCACAAGTTTGTCAGAAAAAAATGTGTCAGATGGGTCAGGTTATGGAAACTCCCTAACTTTCCTGCAGTTCAGTTTAACGTCTAACAATTTATTTAGTCCAGCAGATTAAATGGGTTGCCATGCACCTCATTAAAACTAAATTCTAACATTTTAAAGGGGGATGGCCTGATTTAAGTCTACAAGTTTTTTTTTATCTTGATAGAATAGCCTTCACCCAAAACCCCATCTGTAAAGTTTCGCGCCGATATTTCAACCTGTTTTGAAGTGAGAGCTAAAACGTGATTTTGCAATCCCATAGAGTACTGTGTAAAATTAATATTGGTCAACCAAAAAAGTGGCACATTTTCGCTCATAACATCCAAACCAAACATCCTTTAGCCCTAAGATTTCAGAGTAAATTAGAAAAATAGTAGCTTTCTTCTGACACCAAAATTTTGACCACTTCCGGTAAAATCTGGGGTCCCCTGGGGACGAGGCTATTAGTGATCACGACATCTCCTTAAAGAATTTTGCTGTTACCAAAATCAAATATTGTACCAAAATGGATCTGAAGAGATCAAGAGTTTGATTTATCTCAAATGATTCATCGTCTCATAAAGGAATCTGAAAATATATACTTTGGCATATTTGTGATGTTCAGTTATGGAGATGTGGGTGAAAATGTGATAAAGGTCATTGAACTTATGACTGGTCATTGTTGGCCAAACTTTCAAAATGCACGGATCTTAACAAAAATGGTGTTAAAGCGGCACTGACACATTTTCACAAAATATGAAATTTCTTCAATTTGCTCTCAAATGATAGTCTAGGCCATTGGAAGAACAGAGATATATTTTACACATAAAAATAACATACCCCAAAACAGATAGGGACATTGATGAGGATAAAGACATCCAGGTAATTTGTAAGCCAACTTTTTAAGTTTTCCATGACTTTAATCAACAAATGTGTATATTACATGAATATTTTTGACTCGTGAGGGCTTTTGTACATAAAAGCCTTACAACCATGCAAAAATATCGATTTTGAAAAATCTTGAGGGCGCACTATTTTTCAAATGTGCCAGTGTCTCTTTAAGTTGTTGGTATGAGCATAACAGCTTGTCCTAGACCAAATCAAGAGACAGCAAAAGATATCATTCAGCAGTCAATTGACATGCTCAGCTTGTAGATTGTCACCTGGTTTCATCGCCATAGGAAACAGCCAGAGGGTGTTTTGAACCAATCCCATAATGCATTGCAATGTGCCTATACTGTATGTCAGTACTTGGGATACAATGTGTTCAAGAAGTTTAAGAACCACAAGACTATCATGATCATGCTAAAAATTCTCTAAGTAGTAATGCTTTGTGGGCTAAAGTGAGTATAAAAGCCAGGATTAAGAACAGGATTTTGTGGGATCACATGACCCTGTTGAGGTGGAATTTCATAAAACTGGTGCATTGTGGGATTGACTCAATACACCCTCTGGGAATCGGCTTTGTGAGGAAAAGCCAGCACACAACAAACACAGCTTTTGTGCCTCTAGGAGTCTACTTTGTCCCCTGTTTAAGCATGGGTTTTAAAAGTATTTGGAAGTACTAAAAGGGGTCAGCGTTATGGTTTACTTGGAGGTCTTTGACCTCAAGGGGAAATGGGAAACTATCCAACTGAATGACTTCGTAGTAGAGTTGCAAGTGTGAAGCGCCTTTTGACCTTGACCTTAATAGGTTGAGGTATTACATTTGGGCCTGTGCTAATTTGAGGATTAAGGATCAGGCAAATACTGTGATCGTGTTTCTTTCGGTGGTATTTGAAGTTGTGGAAGTAGGACTGTTGGAGAGAGTGAGGAGATGGGGGAGTATAATACGTTAATTGAAGGAGTGGTTCAATCTCAACCATTAGTAAAATATTACCCAACTGAGGTGTTTTGTCTGAGATTCAAATCCCAAAGGGTTGGATGTAGTTGTTATGCCCAGAATGGGAAACTGGCTTTCAGGTCAAGCGAAAGTATTGATACAGCCCTGGAAAAATTAGGACAAATTTGCACAATGTGGGGTCTGATATTAACAATTCTGTAGGGGGAAATTTAAAAAAAAACCAGTGCTTGTTATTTAGTATTACTCAATTTTTCCCAATGGTTTAGACATTAATTCCAACCAATTTTATTCAAGTCCATGTTATACTTCCACATTGGGCTTAGACCAAACCCTCTTAATAGGGGTGAATTGTTATCATGTAGATCAAAAGTACGTACAAGAATAATTTTGTGAGTCAAAGAACCTTCTCTCTCTCCACTCCCTCCAAAATGGTAAAGAAATTGCAAGATCCTAGTGTTTGAATAAAGTTCCACTATATAAAAGTATGAACAATTTTTTCCACTCTCTTAAAATTTTCACCTGCCCCTCCCCCAAAGCTGCCATGTCTATCTTAGGTTAGAATACCCTGGGTATGTTCCATCCCCACCCTGGTAATTTACATTAATTGACTTGACAGAGTAATCACAAGTCGCAATATCTAGGCAAGTTGGATGGCTCACTTTATCATGATTGCCTAACAAACATGCTTTGTGTGGAAGTTTCCTAGCGGGGCTCACAACTCTAGACAAGCATCCTTGACGAACATAGCGCCCCACAAAATTGCCACTGCCAATGTGTTCATGTTCGGAACAGTTTGTGGATGATGAGCGCTTCAGACGGATGATGACCAGGCGACTCAAAGGCACTGCTCTAGAAGGAAATATTTTTGAGGGGATTTAGTTTCATTTTTTTAAAGGAATATTATGTCATTTGTAGTGTGAAATTCAAAACTGTGAATATTATCAACAATGATATTCCATGATAATCTAGCGTGTTCAGATAACACCTGCAAAACACTGCAAAAGTGATTTGTCCTAACTCCTGAAAATTGTTAAAAAAATGTGTCACATTTTAAAAGGCTAGACTCAAATTTTCGAAAATACTTTGTGTGTGTATTCAATTAGAAATAGTCAACTAGAACTAAGTAGTCACCTAAAGCTCCATGTCCAAGTTTGAATGAATTCGGATTTTTTTTTGATGCATAAAGCCGTTTTGTATATTTATAAATTATCATAGGATTGGTGTAAAACAAAAATCAATCTGGAATTTACGTTGTGATATCCTAAATGGCAGTGGCAGCCTGGTGGTAAAAATGTGGGAAAGGATTTTGTTTCGGGTGGAGGGGCAAAGTGAAATTCTGTGGGGGGGGGGATTGTTCAAAAACCAGGTTTTTTTGTTTTTGGTCCAAAAGTAACTGATTTTTGCCAAGATGTTTGTGGATTTTTTGGCCCAAATCTGTCATCATTCTTTGGCTGGGGGAGGGGAGGGGGCAAACTGGGAGGGGAGGGGGCAACGGAGTGGGAAGAAACAATGGGTGGGGGATTTTGCCAAAAAAATAGCTAAGCCCTTCAAACCTTAACCAGTTTCACATGAAGCTTGGTGGTATAAGTATTCCCCCAGTTTGGTGTGTTGGGGGAGGGGGAAAGAAGGATTGTGGGGAGGGGGAGAAGGGAGTGGGTGGAAGAATGCATGGAGATATAGACAGGAATGGAGTGGGAATGGGAAAAGAGGACTGGAAAGAGGAAAAGAAGAAACCACATGTTCGTTCGGCTTTGGAGACAGAAGTGTGTCAGGGCTGAGAGGACTCGAGGAACTGGGTAAGGGAGCAAGCAGGCTTGGCATCCCCTCATACCATTACCAGTCATTCCATCGGTCTTCTTCTTCGATGTCCTTGCCGGTTGGTACATATTTGATAAAACTGAATGGTTACAGAAATCAACTGGAAACTTTCCATTTTCCTTTCCCTCTCCTCCCCATCCATCCGCACCAGGTGCCCACTGTTTTCATTTTGTTGTGTTTGCAGTATTGACCATCTATTCACACATTTTCCTGTGTGAAATCCACAATTATGAGGATGTTAACAGTACCTTTTAGTAAATTTTTCATTAAATCTGTGACAACCAACATTTGCTACCATATATAAACACATTATCCTTTCTTGAGCTCTTGCCCAAAGCTCTAATTCCTGTTCATCTGTGAGTTTGTGGGATTGTGAGATTACACACTTCTTGTCATGATTCAAATCCGATAATGGGTAGCCATGTCAGGGACCGGTCAAGTTTTTAACTTGAGATGATTGATATTGGGTTCATTTTTAGTGTCATAGTTTACATACATTAAGAACTAAGATTTTGGTAAGGTACACTGTAAAAAAAAATACTGTAAATTTTACAGGAAAATCCTGGCAGCAATTCTGCCACAATTACTGGTAAAATTACAGTCATCATCATCATCATGATGGCCTCCGTCAGTCCATCAGCGACTATTGATAAAGCGCCCACCTTGAGTCACAGGTTAGGTGAAGCAAGCGAAGTCTGTGGCTGAAGAGGCCAATCCTAGAGTGGCAGTTTCTGCCACAGGTGCTACATATATAGGGTCATAACAGCTCGACTATCCAAGGATCTGTGCAGCTTTCTTTTAGCTCGCTCTCGCTGCTTCTCAAACTGGCTGATGATCTGTTGTTCTCCAAGCTCAAGGTCCTTGCTTCAACTGTCTCCGCCAAGGTGACGATTGTCCAGCAAGTTCTCCCAGCACCCATGTCGATGTTCAGGTGTACACATATCACCTTACAAATATCCTTGTAGCGGAGCATGGTCGACCAACTTTCCTCTCTTGCAGATGTAAGCTCAGCATACATATCTCTTTCGTAGACGGCCATCCCCATTCGACGGAAACAGGCCAGCCATCGAGTCTGCGTTGTCTAATAAATGTATATATTGTGGGGAAGTCCACTTCGAGAACAAGGGATCTCTGATTACAGTATACTGTAAAATTTATCAAAAACATATAAAACATATATTTGGTGAATTATTATAGAGATGTAAATTTTGTGGAGAATAAAAAAGCACTGACAACCACCCTTAACTTGTAGGCCTACAACCCTTTTTAACGGTACATATAACTGTAAAATTTTATAGTTTGTTGTAAACTATATTACATCAAACTGTAAAATATACAGTAATTGTGGAATGAAAACCTGTAAAAGCTTTATTTTGGTATTTTGTTGGCAGAATTGCTGCCATATTTCCTGTAATTTAGCCGTATTTTTTTTTTTTCCTGTCATGTTGGTACTAATCGTATATCAAAAAATCATATTTGTATAATAATGTTGATGTTCATTATAATTCGAATAAGGCTCCACTTTAAATTGCGTCATTATAGGCCTGGAAATTGAACATAAAATTTACAGTATTTTGTATGTATTTCCAAATTACAGTCCAAATACTGTAAGTTTTTTTTTTTTTTTACAGTATTTTAACTGTAATTGCACTGTAATTTTTACAGTAGTATACTACTTTGTATTTTGTTCTCGGATGAACGCCTTTCTCCCCGAAAGTGCTACCAAAATAAAATAAAAATGCTCCTCTATGTTGCCTTGTTAAGAGATCCAAAGTTTTAAGTTACCATTAAATATTTTTTTAAAGACAGACGTGTATTACCTTGTACTCAAGTAATTCATATATTTGAGAGCATTTTTAGTTTTCTCTGTCTTCTACCCCCCACAGCTTTCTGAATGACTAAACATGCAGCTCTAAAAATTTGTTTCTGCTAAATTAGGCACCATCTGCAATTCCCCATTTTGTTGAAATCATGAATGGGCTAATATAAATAATGCTTATTTGATATGCTATACACCAAGGGTTCATTCACACACTTCACTGCATTGGGTGATTGGCTTACCTTCGTTCCTCATTATGAGGTTTTAATTGTGATCAAAATGGTGTGGATGAGGTATTGTAATAATGTTTGCACATTTAAATTTCAGGTTTTGCCTATTTGGAAAAAAAAATCTATTTTTTTGGCAATTCTGTATTAAATTTGCTCAAAAATAATTGGAGCTTTTTGCATATACCGTACTTAAAATAAATACCAACCATGTCTTCTTAAACTCGCACTTCTGTCTGTACAAAGATTTTTGTAGTGAAATATTACATGCTTGATGCACGCTGGCTACAAATTTGCCCATATGTTATACCCATTTCCATTTCATATTTCATTATACCAGGCTTGATTTTTCTGTTTCAAATTTAATCAAACCCATGTTCAATATTTCAAGTGGTGTGTGTGTGTGTGTGTTGTCTGCATGTGCACGGTTGTCTGCATGTGCAAATGTATGTGCGTGTGTGTGTGTGTGTGTGTGTGTGTGCATGTTTGCGCATGTGGTAGAAAAACCTTCATACATGTAGAAATGTTATGAGAATTTCAAGAGAAAGTGCAGAAAGTAATTAGCAAAAAATAAATAAAAGGCATAAGGCAGCTATTTGTTAATAACACTATACAAATGTTCACTTTGAGCTGCCACATGCTTTATTCTGTATTTTCAGGATATGGCGAAGGGATATGGCCAAGTAAAGAATACTATATTCCTGGTAGTAAGGGTTTGATATAGCCCAAACTATTGGAGCTGTAATTGTCATATCCAGACCATCTTCAGTTTGCCAATTATGCCAATTATTTCTTGTGTACAGATTCTTACATATTTTAAATACAAATTTAACGGTGCAACAAGAGATTTCAAATAACAGTTGTCGCTAAAAAATGTGAAAGTTCTGATTTTTGCCCTGATGTAAAGCTTTCCATCAAAAATATCCCCATCTGAAAGGATTAAGCTGAGAAATGTTTCTTTGGGACAACAATTTTGAAATTTCTAATTTTGTATAGGAGCAAATACAAAATTCAGCCTATGCTTTATATTGAAATATAAGCAAATCAAGATCACTTTTCTCTCTTAAGACATTTCTGTAAACAAATACAAGGTAAAGAAATCTTCTGAGTGTCTAATCTATATGAAATTACTATTATGACACAATATTTGGGTGCCTCAAAATATCTTGTTGTACCTTTAATATTGCTGTTACTTTGGTGTTAGAAAAGTATTGAAGGTCCATTGGTCTGATTGCTAATAGCCTCGTCCCCAGTGACCCCAGATTTTAGCGGAAGTGATCTAATTTTTTGTATTGGAAGAAAGTTATTTTTTAAATTTACCCTGTGAAATCTTAGGCTAAAGGATGTTTGGTTTGGATGTTATGAGCAAAATTATGCCCAATTTTGGTTGACCATATTAATTTTACACAGTATGCTCTGGGGATTACAGAATCATGTTTTTTAGCTCTCATTTAAAAACAGGTTGAAATATTGGCACAAAACCTTACAGGTGGGGGGGGGGGTGAAGGCCATTCTATCAATATGAACATTCAGGCTTAAATTGGGTCATCCCCTTTTAAGAACTAGATGTTTCAAGTTAAAATTTTGGATTGAAATTTTTAAACAGAATTTGGCTTCATTTTCTAACATTTTACCAAAGGTGCTTGGGATCGTTGTCAATTGTGAGGCAATTATGGTAATTTAAAGAAAGACCAGAGACTTCCAGGATTTAGAATTATATATAAAGGAATATACTTCTATTTTAGTTCTGTACTTTTGAGTTTTGCACCCAAATAGGCTAAGCCTGTGTACACTCACGTCTTTGATATTATCTCAGAATTGACAATACTGTCAAAGCCTTAAATACAATTGTTACTTCTGGAATGCATTCACGTTTCAGATATTAACCCAAAAACGATGAGATTGACAGATATATAAATAAAAAAAAAGACTTCAATGAAGCAACTTCCTCTCTTATAAGATCCCTACTTCTTTCTCTGTGGGAAAATTGCATGGATTTTGATAGAAGGAAATAGGGTAAAATACTTCATTAGCCACCTAACTTATCCCCAGCAAGAGGTGGGTTTTACATCGGTAGGATGATAAAGCATGGTGAATTCTAGTGCTGTTTGCATCTGTCATGCACTGCATGTTGATGATATTGATGACAGTGCTGGAGGACTTGAGTCCAGACTCGGACTCGAGTCCAATTTTTCAAGGATCGGACTTGACTCGGACTCGAACACCTTGGACTTGGACTCAAGCCTTTGAGGACTTGGGACCAGCAAGGACTCGGTTTTTAGAGAGAGCAATGATGAGAGCGATGTGTGGTGTGAAGTTGATGGACAGGATGAAGACTGAGAGTGATGCAGATGTGGGTTTTTGAAAGAGGGGGAAGGCGGTTGAGCCTTTTGCAAAGGCGAATAGTGTTAACGATAGGCAATGTGGTTGAAGAGGAGACGATCATACCATGTGTTAAACGGGCTTTTTGATTTGGGGTGGGCTGTTTGAGGAGGATGGGACTCCAAAGAAACAATGGAAGAAACAAGTAGAGGAGGAGAGTAGGAGGTTGGGTTGAGGATGGAGGATGCATTGAATCGGGTTCAGTGGAAGGAAGGATCAGGGCGGTTTGCTGCAAATGTGAGGTGAATCCGGCCACCCCCGTTGACGGGGATAAAACCGGATTTAAAACTTTGGTTTAGTAGTAGTAGTACACTGCAAAAACTGGAGTGTTAACTTTAACACCATGGGTGTTAATTTCACACCATCCTGGAGTCAATAGGGACCACACCCACTGGTGTTAGATTACACCATGTTGTGTTATATTAACACCAATTTTGGTGTTACAATGTATGGTATGACACTGCTTGGTGTTAATTTTACACCACATTTGGTGTTAATCATTTTTTTTAACACTGCGGGTGCCAAATTGCCCCTACGGTGTAATTACACTATCCTGGAGGCAATATGGGACACTCCCTCTTGGAATGTGAACACCAAAGTTTGGTGTTTACATTATTTGGACGTGTGATATTTTAGTAGAAAATGCTTGATTTTGGTATTTTGTGCTTCTATTAGAACCGCTTGCCTCAAACAAATCATAAACAGAACACCAACAAAATCCCTAATTAAAAAGTATGCAGCACACCGAGTGGTGTTAAATCCTAAATTAACACCAAACTAACACCAACAAGCTTGATACCGCCTTGGTGTTAAAAGTTTAACACCCCAGTTTGCAGTGTAGTAGTTTAGATGTTTGTTTAGCGTTTATGTTTTTACTGTAACTAAATCACTGGAAAATAAGTTGGAAGCGAATGGTTTTTCGTTCCAAATTTGCACCACCAGCCCTCTGTATCGAACAAAATTAGTTCAATTAACATGATTAATTGATCCCCATTATCATCATAGTCAAGTCTCCATTCCAATAATACAAGAAAGATATCGTATTCCAGCTAAATATAATTGATCACACAGGTTCAGATACTGATCGTTCACTTATTATCAACGGCGGGGAACGGTGTAAATGCCCATAGACATCGATAGTGATTAGCGCCACCACTTTTTGATTGAGCTACTAACGACTTCTAATTTATGCAGTATGACGTCAAGGATGACGTAGCATTAATTTCACCACCACGTACGACAGGCGATCGATGATGCTACTGATTCAAGCATTCTATATATGGAGCCTCCACTCTATTGTCAATGTTGTCCCTATCCCGATTTATAGGATCCATGTGTCGATTTCATGATTCTGACTCGGATAGTAGGGACCGGAGTTTGACATCGAAAACTCCGATGGGGTGGACTCGAAATCCAGCAACTGATTAATGTATCTAATTTGCATAACAATGATTATGCTTTCATAACTGGATAAACTTGAAATTTGATAGGGCGATATACAATGAATTATGGTGCTGTATATTTTGATTCACATTTGTACATGAAAATGAATATGAATGAGCTAATTTGTATAGTTGCCTCACAATTAAACAATTGGGGTGAAGGCCATTCAGAGAGAAAATTAATAGACTTAAATCGGGTCATCCCCCTTACGAGTAGATGTTCCTTAACTCCAGGATTAAGAATTATAAGGAATATACTATTTTAGTTCTGTACTGTTGAGTACAGAAACAGAAACCAGTGAATCCTTTGTTTTTTCCATTGGTACATATAGATCATAAACAGTACGCATAGGATGGAGACTATGACACACTGTGTCTCATACCCAGAAACCAGTGAATCCTTTGTTTTTTCCATTGTACATATAGAATCATTAAACAGTACGCATAGGATTGGAGACTGACACACTGTGTCTCATACCCAGAAACCATGAATCCTTTGTTTTTCCATTGGTACATATAGATCATAAACAGTACGCATACGATTGGAGACTATGACACACTGTGTCTCATACCCAGAAACCATTGAATCCTTTGTTTTTCCATTGGTACATATAGATCATTAAACAGACGCATAGGATTGGAGACTATGACACACTGTTGTCTCATACCCAGAAACCAGTGAATCCTTTGTTTTTCCATTGGTACAATAGATCATTAAACAGTACGCATAGATTGGAGACTGACACACTGTGTCTCATACCCAGGAAACCAGTGAATCCTTTGTTTTTCCATTGGTACATATAGATCATTAAACAGTACGCATAGGAATTGGAGACTGACACACTGTGGTCTCATACCCAGAAACCAATGAATCCTTTGTTTTTCCTTGGTACATATAGATCATTAACAGTACGCATAGGATGGAGACTATGACACACTGTTGTCTCATACCCAGAAACCAGTGAATCCTTTGTTTTTCCATTGGTACATATAGATCATTAAACAGTACGCATAGATTGGAGACTATGACACACTGTGTCTCATACCCGAAACCAGTGAATCCTTTGTTTTTCCATTGGTACATATAGATCATTAAACAGTAACGCATAGGATTGGAGACTGACACACTGTGTCTCTACCCAGAAACCAATGAATCCTTTGTTTTTTCCATTGGTACTATAGATCATTAAACAGTACGCATAGGAGTGGAGACTGACACACTGTGTCTATACCCAAAACCATGAATCCTTTGTTTTTCCATTGTACATATAGATCATTAAACAGTACCATAGGATTGGAGACTATGACACACTGTGTCTCATACCCAGAAACCAGTGAATCCTTTGTTTTTCCATTGGTACATATAGATCACTGAACAGTACGCATAGGATTGGAGACTGACACACTGTGTTCATACCCAGAAACCAATGAATCCTTTGTTTTTCCATTGGTACATATAGATCATTAAACAGTACGCATAGATTGGGAGACTGACACAGCTGTGTCTCATACCCGAAACCAATGAATCCTTTGTTTTTTTCCATTGGTACATATAGATCATTAAACAGTACCATAGGATTGGAGACTGACACCTGTGTCTCATACCCAGAAACCAATGAATCCTTTGTTTTTCATTGGTACATTAGATCATTAAACAGTCGCATAGGATTGGAGACTGACACACTGTGGTCTCATACCCATAAACCAATGAATCCTTTGTTTTTCATTGGTACATATAGATCATTAAACAGTACGATAGGATTGGAGATGACACACTGGTCTCATACCCAGAAACCATTGAATCCTTTGTTTTTCCATTGGTACATATAGATCATTAAACATTACGCATAGGATTGGAGACTATGACACATGTGTCTCATACCCAGAAACCATTGAATCCTTTGTTTTTCATTGGTACATTAGATCATTAAACAGTAACGCATAGGATGGAGACTATGACACACTGTGTCTCATACCCAGAAACCAATGAATCCTTTGTTTTTCCATTGGTACATATAGATCATTAACAGAACGCATGGATTGGAGACTGACACACTGTGTCTCTACCCAGAAACCAATGAATCCTTTGTTTTTCCATTGGTACATATAGATCATTAAACAGACGCATAGGATTGGAGACTATGACACACTGTGTCTCATACCCGAAACCAATGAATCCTTTGTTTTTTCCATTGGTACTATAGATCACTGAACAGTACGCATAGGATTGGAGACTGACACCTGTGTCTCATACCCAGAAACCATGAATCCTTTGTTTTTCCATTGGTACATATAGATCATTAAACAGTACGCATAGATTGGAGACTGACACACGTGTCTCATACCCAGAACCAGTGAATCCTTTGTTTTTCCTTGGTAACATATAGATCATTAAACAGTACGCATAGATTGGAGACTGACACACTGTGTCTCATACCTAGAAACCAATGGGTCATTTTTCAGTTGCAATGTACAAGGATCACTGAACTCTACCAAGACAATTGAGATACTCATATCCCAAAACCAACGTGTCAGTTCTCAGTACACTGTATGGTGTATGTGGATTTCTTGGAAACTGTGTCCTGGTGACTGAGAATGCTAGAGCTTTAAGGGTATGTGATAGGATGGCTGATTACAATCTGACATTTGTGTGTTTGCTAACCTTTCCTCAATAGTGGAGGGGCCTATGTAAAATTTGGTGAAGTTCATGTTAATTGTTGGCGACCACTATAAACATATACTACTGGTCTGACTATTCAGAAATTCGATGTTGCCATTTTTCCATTGACCTTTAGTGACCTTAACGCAAGGTCCAAAGGTCAAAATGGTCTACATTGTCCAACAGTATATCATCCTTGGTACCAAAATGTGGCAAATTTCACAAGGAATTTGCATGTGATATTTATTTGTTATTTGACCTTTAGTTTTCTTGTTATATGCAAATAACCTATAGAGATAAACAATAATATTCATAAAATTGCCTTTATGCAGACCCCCATCCCCTGTCCGACAAGATTTTAGGCTCAAATTTTTGCACAATGCAGTCATCTGTATAAACACTCTGCTCTCTGCTTGAATGTAGAATGAACCCTACATAACCCCCATTTTATTTTCTTGCGATTAATACCCAAAGTAAACCAAGTTGTTTTGTAAATGTGCAAGAGAAAATGATCGACGTAGTGTAACAAATCCATGGAACGAATCGTCGTTAATATTACCATGAAATAACCATGATTTCACACTTCAGAGAAAAAGTATGTATTCTAGTTATCTTAGTCTCAGTCACATGTACGATGTTTTAACTATCTTTCCATGCAGAGACCCTCAATAGTCTTGGCTAAAGCAAGATCAAGTTAGAGTCGCCCTATATATCTCAGGTTGGTTTGGGTAGGGACAAGCCTCCGAGAGAGGTTGGCAGTAGGACACATAGCTATACCATTTTTTGCCAAAAAAGGACCCATAGCTATATCAGAGATGCAAATTTGGAGCCAAATCAAACCCCAGTTTGCCCTTTTTTCCTCAAAATTTGGATATTTTAAGCAAATTTGCACAATTTTGACGTCAGATTGAGGAAATTTGACTAATTTTCCAAAAAATGAGAATATTTTGAAAAAAAAAAAACCCACAACCCATTGCTATATACCAAAATTAGCATGAAAAAAGGGGTTCATTGATTTACCAGAAGGCTAAAAATGAGAACTGATGTCTGTGGCAAGTCCCCGTACGGTCATTTGTGTTGAGAGCCCCCCCCCCCCCCCCCGCCTATACCCAACCCCCCATGCATCATAGCTGCTATTAATGCCCATTGTAGGTAAACCACATTGTGTTACACAGTTTGTAAAAATGTGCAAGACAAAATTGTGATTTTCTTCATTTGTATGATGCTTTATCCTTTTCAACCAGACCTTGAATAGTCTATAGTCGAAAAGCAAGATCAAGTTAGTCATCCCTACTTTGGCATGTCATACTTGAGAACAAACATCCACTGCTGAGGTATAGGGCCCTTGATGGATTTCGCCACATTATCATTACATTATCCTGGGAAATCTAGATGTTACGATTGATGGGTCCATTCATACGTATATATGAATTGTAGTCATACGCTATACACGTATATATTGCTGAAACGTCATATTTTGTGTCCAGAATTGTGCACTGTTTGAATTTTAGCTGGAAGATGTCATTTTAAAGACCAGAAAGTCTTTTTGATGCCAAAAGATCAAGACTTGAAACCAATTTTAAACTCTGGGACTATTGCCATACTGCACAAAGTGGTGATCTACTTGGCAGTATGGAGAGAGAGAATAGCCCATGAGATCAGCAGCAGGTCCGTCTTTGCAACCCACAACCCCCCCCCCCCCCACACACACACACACAGAAATCCCACAAAAGGGGCAAAAGTCCACTATTTGTTTGATTTTGTCCATATAATGGCCAAAGTGTAGAGAAATTTGACAAGTTCACTTTTTAGTGATGAAGAAAGAGGACCATTTTAGGGGGGTTAGTCAGTGGCATAGCCAGGGAGGGCAGAGGGGCAGCTTCCCCCCCCCCCCCTGTGGGAAATCTTTCCCCCTCTTGCCCCCCTGAAAAATTAGTGATTTACATAGGCATATATATACTAACAAATTTTAATATATGCTTGCCCCCCTGAAAATATATGTGCCCCCCCCCCTTTGCCCCCCTGAAAAAAAAGCTGGCTACGCCACTGGGTTAGTCTGCTTTTACCAAAAAGTCCACATTTTAAAAGTCCCGCACCCCTAAATAGACAGAATTAATTACACCTCATGAATATTCATGAACATAATCATGCTATTCATTGGCTGATTCCTATTATGCGAACTATTTCCCTAGGGAAATAGATTGAACTGTTTTCCCTCACCTCGTCCCCAGCGTCACAGTGCGGTGTAATAATACAATACACATGGTTTATATCGGGAAATAGGGCAAACATATTTCCCTTGGTACTGGCTACCCCTCACCCTTCGGGTTCGGGGTGATTGGCACGTAGCCAGATACCGCGGAAAATAGTGTGCCCTATTTCCCTCTAACCATGTAGTATTTGTATACTATACACTGGACTAGGCTATCATGGTGTCAAGATCCCGGTGGGGGGGGGTGTGTTACTGGTCATTAACAAGAGAATATCATGCATGACTAAAAGGTTCAAAAATACCGTACACAAGTACGAGTAATTCATGACTAAAAGGTTCAAAAATACCGTACAAGTCGGAGTAATTTGATCGGTCTCAAAAGCACCCCTAAACAAGTATGGAAGTGTAAAATCCTACCTTTAATAAGTATTGGACAATATTTGACCCCTAAGCAAGTAGAAATTTGTTTCTTTTAGGCTATACTGAATAGATCATTTTACACAAAGTGAGCCGAAAAACGATACAAACTCCATTTCCAAATCATATACCCTATGTAAGTTCAAGTCCCGGTTCAAGATATGAAAAACACCATTTTTTCCAGATTGTGTTTTTGCTACCCTTTTATATCGTGCACAATCTTTGAAAAAACACCCATTTAACGTGTTCTTTGGTCGCCCAGATATCCCAATTTCAATGACCAGTGGCCCCGTCCAGGCAGGGCCAATGGTCTATATCCATTAATATATGTGACTGAAACTGAAAAGATAACTGCGAATCTGGTTGTTTCAACGGTTATAACAACGATTTATTCCATGGACTTGGTATCTATATAGACTACGTCAAACATTTTCTCTTGCAAAATTTCATTACATAACTTGGTTTACTAATGGGGTTGTGTAGGGATCACTATACATTGTGCATAAGCATGAGTCCTAACTCCTTCTTTGGACGAACCGGGGTTTTTAATAACGGTAATTTAGCTATATTGTCCCTCTAATTATCTTATTTGCAATCACAAGAAAACAAAAGCTCATTAACAAATAACTCTCCCATATCACAATACTCCTTGTAAAATTTGCCACATTTTGGTACCAAGGTCGATATACTTTGGACAATGTATGACATTTGACCTTGTGTCAAGGTCAGTAAAGGGCCAACAGAAAAAATGGCAACATCATTTTTCCTATGGAATAGTCAGACCCGTGAAGACAGTTGTAGTGGTGCCAAACATATTAAAAGTGAACTTCATAAAATCACCTCCTGGAGAACATAGGCCCCTCCACTACTAAGGAAAACCCCATTTTCGAACCATAGAACCCATGCCAAATAATCTTCTTTTCCCCGTTCTTGTTTGTCCCGGTATAGAAAAGATTTGTTATTACGATTTGATTGACCCTACTTGGGTTATTTTCTAAACCCATGAGGGTTTTCTCTTTTCTACTTTATTCTGTGGAACTAGAGAATGCCATGATCTCGACTAACTCCACCTAAAGGCTCAGTCCGTGGAGTAATTATTTGACTTATTGATCCGCTGCGTGCAGTTCTGTGTGGATCAGTTATCTTCACTTGAGGTTTTTCTATGAGTTTCTCAGGCTTTTCCCCCCGCACCTTGTTTATCTCGTGCAAATCAGGAGTTATGGGATCTATGCAGGGTTTTTAGCTCGCACATTTTTAGTGTGGCGGGTGGGTGTATTTACAAAAGTATATTGGACATATTTTATAACATTTGTTATGCCTTAAAATTGTAAAATATTTGCATTAAAAATATTTTAAAATTGTCAATTTTTGCTCTTTGAGTGGTGGGCTCTAGAGAAAATTGGTGTTAGTGGTGGGCTCTGAAGCTGAGTGGTGGGCTCTGCACCCACCACCGCCCACTGTAGCTACATCCTTGGATCTATGTATTTTGTGCCAAAGATAAGGACACAGAAACATCACAAAATTTAGATATCAACCAATTAACTACCAGTAATAGTACTCTTGGACATAAGTATTAGGGTATGGGAAAGCTTAGCCACCAATACTAATTATTGCCTTTTGAAACAAATCGTACCCCAAATCAATATTATTTTTCTCCCTACATTCGGTGGTGTTAAGTGTAGGTGGTTGTTTAAACACTGGCATTTTATTGGTCGATGAAAAATTAATTTGGCTTCACAGGTGGGAGGAGATGGGACCTTGAAAGATACATCTATAGGTTAAAATTAAATTTCAAGGGAAATTGGTTGGGGAATGGTGGAGGTGAAACACTCACACACACATATGCCGCGCACACAAAACACCACACACCTTGTATTTTCAACCAGGAAACAAAGGGGTTGATATATCATTTTAGTGTAATCTGGGGTGCTTTGAAGAGCAGTCGTGCTGATTCCCAAGAGCATATCTGTATCCTGGTGCATAAATGCTGTGAACCAGAACATGCAACTCAATATGCCATTGACACCATATGAACTCGCCAAAATAAAACTTGGCATTTTGCTCTCTGAGCTCAGTGTATGTATATATCATCCAATGTATCACTATCGTGAGAATGCCTGAAATAGTACGATGAGTGAGATACCGAGGATATGTGAATTAACACAAATTGAACAACATCGCCAAATCACCAGTGGACATTGATACATGCTTAGAAACACGGTGACAATAAATAAAGGTGTTTATCCTGCTTATACAAGGGAATAGTTACATGATTAATTGCCGACAGATTCAGGAACTATTCTGGTGGGCAAACAAATGGATATCAACTTGGTTGGCGGTGCAGTTTCTACTATTTGAAAGCCCTTTTTCAAAAGGCATTTGCCTTGAACAAGGCTTTGATTTTCTTAGTTTTGTGAGTTAATTAAACCTTGGGGAACTTTGGTACTGAGAGTATATCGTATATATTGAGAGTGCATTGCACAAAATTACATACATGGTGTGTATCCTTTAATTAGAGAATAAAAGATAGGATTTGTTGTTTTGCTTATCTAATATCGTGTCATATTGGATGGGCAGTCCAATATTTTGAGTAGTGGATGCCGGCATGCACTACGATATTAGATAGGCAAAACAACAAATCCTATCTTTTATTCTCATTCTTATTTAGTTTTGGTTGTTTTAATCAACGAAAATGTTTTTATTTCAATAATATTAGTCAAAAGGGCAAAAATATTCCCCCGCTGTCAAAAATGAACCAACCCGTACTAGCTGCGTGCACTGCGTAACCTTATACACGCGCGCGTAAACACCTGCGTGACGACGCACTGTCTAATATCGTCTCATATAAGATAGGCAACAACCAATGATATTGCGTGTTTGCTTACTAAACCCCGCCCACTGAATAAGAATTTTTTTTTTGGAGTCTTGATTCAAGATTCATTTATTTCCATAAAATCATACAGGTTAGATATAATACAAAACAATATAAGAAACATTTTATGGAGGAAAAGGCTGGGAGGCCAATGAGGCCCGTAAAGTAGCCTTTCCCTTGTTACGTTTACGATATAAGGTATATTTTAATCACCCTTATATGGAGAGAATGGGGGAGAGAATGTGTCTATCCAAAATGACTTTGGAGCTGATAATTTGTTAATTTTTGCACAGTGTTAACTGATGTTATTTCTAATTTTTCTTTTGCATATTCCTGCTTCTCTTTGGAACCTTCAACATGCTTGGAATATGGCACCTCTCAAATGTACCAACTACAGGTAAGTGTATATATTTAAACACTAGACACGTCACTGTTAGACCGCGGTCACACGAGCAATATTTCGTTGTTGTGTCGTAATAATCTCATCGTGGTACTACTGTAATAATTATACGACGGTCCCGGTCACACGGTGAGATTATTGTAATCATGTCGTAGACATTTCTGGACACACGAGCACGAGGTCAACAACACGGTTCATTGCGTAAGCATGGTAGTAAACTATGAAATGCGGTCACACAGCGATTTTGCCCAGTAAATTACGACAGTACCATGGTAGAAAGCGGCCCAACGACGGAAATTATCATCGTTAAGTTATTACGACAGTACTATGGTACAACGACGACATGTCGTCTTAAGTTGCGGTCACACGCAGCCTTTACTGTATTACTACTGTAGTACTATTGTAGTAAACTACGAAAAAAAGCCTTGTGTGACCCCGGTCTTACTCTTTTCAACCCTAGTAGATTCTGTATACGGGATTAAGGTGATAAACATGTGTTAGTGACATGTTTAATCAAGTTGAATTTAAAGGTGCGTGTTCCGATCGTCTTTGGGACCCCCCTGATTTAACCGGATTTTGATATCAGATGAAAGGCCATATTTTGAATAATTATTACAGTAGTAATATAGGCCATATATTTAAACACTAGACAAGTCACTGTTACTCTTTTCAACCCTAGTAGATTCTGTATACAGAATTAAAGGTGCAACGAGAGATTTCACATATCAGCTGTCCCAAAAAATATTTAAAATTCTGATTTTTGCATTGATGTAAAGCTTTCCATCAAAAATACCCCCACGTGAAAGGACTAAGCTGAGAAATATTTCTTTGCTACAAAAAATGTGAAATTTCTAATTTTGTATAGGAGCAAGTACTAAATTCAGCCTATGTTTTATATTGAAATATGAGCAAATAAAAAGCACCTTTTGTTTTCACTTTCAAGGCATTTCTGTAGCCAAATACAAGGTAAGAATTATATTGAGGGTCTAATCTATATGAAATAGCTACAAATGACACAATATATGGACGACTCAAAATCTCTCGTTGCTCCTTTAAGGTGATAAACATGTGTTAGTGACATGTTTAATCAAGTTGAATTTAAGAAAGAAAAGAGGGTTCAATGGGTAAGTAAACAATCAAAATAGTTCTTCTATCTCTGTGTAAACCATACCACCATTCTTACAGTATCTCTGATTTGTTCATTACATGATATTACCTTCAAGTAACCAATCAAAATAGTGCTTAGATGTCAATAGATAAGCAGGTAGTACCCAGGGGGGTTAGGTTTGTATAGGCTCCAATGTTCGTTTGGTCGGTTCTGTCTTGAATTGAAAGAATAAGCAATAACATAAAGGAAATAAACTACCAAGTACCTTTATCCAATTCCTGGCCTAGAAGTGAACAAAAACCAGCAAGTGCCTTCATCCAAGTAATAGTATACATCACTTTTCAAAGCTCTCAAAATCTTGAGATAAACAAACCAAGACATTACAAGAAAGTCATTCTAGCCTAAGTCCCCACGCCATGTCTATTAGAGAAGTACACTCCCAGCCTCGTTACAATGCCCAATCTTAAATTGTATAGCATAACGTCTGCTATTCCAATATAATTCCTTTCACATTTCCTCTTCTAGTTCTCTCCTTTTTCGTCGGAGACCATCTTCTCTTTTGCCGTTCCTCTCCCCGCCATCTTGCCTCCCAATTCCCGAGGTCGCTCGTTTTTTTTTCTGCCCTGCTGATTATTCATTGCGATATTTTCCGATGTTGCAAACTATCGAGAGGAAAAATGGAGCGGTTCGTCACCTTGTATAGCACGAGATATTGAACAAAATTGACCCTTGTAGCAGTCTGGCTGACCCGTTAGGTCATTTACAGGGCAGATGGCTCCTAAATGTATACAGTTCTATATTATCGTATTTAGTATGTAGTCTCTGGCCCAGCATACGACAGATAGAGACAATTGAAAAATATGTTTGGGTCGCACCCTTGGTGTGGATTTGTTTTGTTGGTTTGGATTTGTTTGTTATTTAAAGGGGTACAGTCTAGTTAAGAAAAATATTAAGATTGAACCTTAAAAATGAACCCACAACATTATTTCACATTATTTCCGTTTGTGTTCAAAATTCTGCATTTTCGTGACCATATTCATAATGCGCCAGAAAAATGGCATTCATAAGTACAAATACGGCATAGTCTTGGTCAGTAATATTCAGGAGTGTCACCAAACTATTTCAAAAGGAGTGTTGCCGAACAAAATACTTTCATTTTCCATACAATTTTTTTAAAAATTCCGCGAGTGCACCGGGTTGCACCCAAGTATTGTAACCATTTTGGTTTGCATATCTCAGGGGGGGGGGGGGGGGGGGGGGGGGGGGTGAAGATTAAAACTTAAACAGATTAACACAATACCCACTACCATTTTTTTTTCAGTTGAATATATAGCATATTTAGCAATCAAAAGTAATATCTTCGACAAAAGCAGTAACTACAAAAAATCATTTCATTCAACTATTCCACAACCCTTTAATCTCCGACAGCTTTACCCGATTAGTGCAATTTGCCCGCCTACTTGTATTGTATTAGATCACTTTCAACGAATGACTGAAACTATTAAAAAGGTAACCGTGTGAAAATTTCCACTCCCAAAAGAGAACTTTTAAACCACTTCAATATGAGTGGTTTGTACTTAAAAGCGAATTCACCTCAAAAGAGTGCATTGTCCACTCGTTTTCAGTTTCTGCGTTTTTTCACTCATCAAAAGTGTTGTCCTTCGTTTAACTGCTCAAACAAGTAAAAATTCCATTTTTTGAGTGTTTTTACTCTTGTACCACCGCAAAAATAGTGTTTAGAAATGTGGTGTTTGCAAGTTGTTGTTTAAGTATTACACATGAAATATCTCTAAAACACTTGGCATCTAAAGTCTAAACACCTAATGTCAAATGCCTAAATTAGTTTTAGAGAATTTAAGAGTAAACAGATATTCAAACTATTTAGAAGCATGGGGCAAAATAGTGTTAGAAAGGTGTTTAAATTTCTAATCACTATTTTTGCAGTGTCGGATTTAGGTGTTAGACACCAAGTTTAATGCCTAAACAAACAAACAATTTGACATCACATTTCTAAACATTGTTTTTTGTAGACTTTTCAAAAATTCTCTTGAGTAGTGTCAATTTTCAAAGTTAATGGCGTGACAGTGTGAACTGTAATTTTATCACCATTATAGTTTCGGGAAGGAATGTTAAATTAGGGCAATTGCCAAAAATATCATGCCACAACAAATTTGTTTTTGAGTATTCCAGTCTTTATGATGAGAAAATCTCAGTGTTGAAGAAATAGATCTTTCAGACCTGAAAATAAATTACCTTATAGTGTGAAGTGAAAGCGATCATGTTATTTCTGTGCCGACGCAACCATTCTTTTACAACCAAGCCACGCATGTAGCGCTTTTGTTAAAATTGCATAGTGTACTTCATGACGGGTGAATGTTGAAAAATTCTATGTATGGAAATTAATAGCTGCTTCGTGTAAAATGACCTGGCAATATTCATAGCAGTATGTTATTAATATTATTTGGTATTTTGTTAGAGGATCTTTTCTTCAGGGCTGGACTCAAAAAAAGTGTGTGATTAGGAAAGTTCAGACTTCATTGTTGCGTCTTCTTGGATGTGCCGGCGGTGGCACCAGTAATCTCTTTAAAACGAACGAGTGAAAAACCACTCTAAAAGAGTGCAATCTCACTCCAAAAAAGAGCCAGCTGAGAGTGACGCATCTTATAGAGTGAGATTCCACTCTAAAGAAAGAGTGAAAAAATAAACTCTACGCAAAGAGTGTAGTGATCACTCCTTTGTAGAGTGAACTAGTCACGCTTTTAGAGCTGTGGGGGGAAGGAAAGCGGCATTCACTCTTATTGAGTTGTGATTCTTTGTGAATTTTTGTTTGTTTGTGAAATATTGTATTGTGTAGGTCATAATTCATAGAATCGTGAAAGGACTGAATATTGTGGCCGATCATTGGCTCAGAGTCAGTGTGACATGCATTGCCACGATTGTGGCATGATGACGTGTTTGATGATCATTGGCAGCCGTGACATTGACTGATTGTGAGTTTCGTACCTCCACAGGCCTGGCCTAGCCGGCGCAGGACTCCGTATTCCCGGGATGTGTATTTACGAGTGATATTACAGTACATAACAGTTAATGCGTCTCCACACTTTTCTTGAAACTGAACTATGAACTGTGACCGACACATTCAATATACTCACCAGTAAGCTCTATATGATTTCTTCAATAAATTTCAACTTCGGTCAACACTTGCTGACGGTGTCGCCTACCTCGTCCGCCATTGTTCGAGAATATAATCACGCGATTTGCGGCGGTTTACGATTGGCTATTAGTTCACTCCGGAAACACGAGCATTTTCTCACTCTGTTAGAGCTAAAGCCGTTCGATAAGATTCAGAGGGGCTTCACTCCAAAGGACAAGAAGCAGTGGCATTTTGAGTTCTATTTGAAGCCACTCGGTAACAGAGTGAGCTCGTTTAACCCTCGAGTTAAGGTGGCTCGCTGCATTTCTCGCTCTTTTAGAGATAAAAAGCCACTCGATTTAGAGTTATTAAAATCACTCGAAATCAGAGGTCTTTTTCACTCTTTCTTTTAAGAGAGGAGTACTATAGATCAGTTCTTTGGTGGTTTTCCTCAAAGGGAGTCTAACTTCAGACCAGGATAATAAAACCAGGTGTCTACGTGCTGACCTTTCCTTTAAACATACTCCGAAGGTTGGAAATAAATGGTGAGAAACTAGCCTCATGGATTTGCCGGAATGGCCCATCCATGAGGAATTTTCTCACCATTACAGCAACATTTAGGGTATGTTGAAAGGAAAAAATGGTCCTCTCATGTAGGACTAAGCCTGGTTTAAATCTGGGTATAACGTTAGGTTCACTTTGGGAATACGAGCACCAAAACTCGGGGGGGGGGGGGTCTGCCCGTTTTTTCACATTTATCATTTGTGAAATAGATTCCAAATTTACAGAATAACCAATGTTAAACTTTCCAACGCACAACTGTGGCACTTTTTACACAATGCCTGTTACAAGTAGTTTACAAATAAAAAAAAAAGCCAAGATCAAACTCTAACTTGGCACGTTTGACCATTTCCATATATATGTATTGAAGCACATGACCACATATTGCATTGTCACCACCACCACCAACATTTTTTTTACAATCAGCAGAATTTCGATTGTGGAATATAAGTTTGAAGTTTGAGAATTTGAACATCAAGTTAACAAATTTTAACAAACACCTAAAAAAACAAATGAGCAGGGGCCCAGAACAAGATCCAATAAAATCTGATGAACACTTTGGAGTGGACTTCTTCAAGATGGTAGTGACATTCTGCATGTCTGCATCATGTAACGCTGTACTACTAGACATCATTTTAACATCACCAGACAACGTTGTAGGCTTTGTAATTACATTTGCAAGCACATCTGCTTTGATGTTGTCAATCTAATAACGACGACATTCGGCTATAAAACCAGATGTATTCATATTTCATGTCCGAAGTAGCGTGATCTGTTAGAGTCGTAAGCGCAAAGTGACCCCCCATGTCATTAATCCAGATGTTTGTATGTCTTGAAGCATCTGATAAGGGCGATAGGCCTAATTGATTGATTTAAGGGAAGTGTGTCTAAGTCTCACGTTGTGTGGGGGGGGGTGGGAAAAAAAATTTCCCCATATGAGTGAAGCTGCCCCCCGTGGGAAATCAATAGCACGCTTAGAAAGGAGGCTTTTTTTGGTCCAATTAGGCTTAATATTCCTTGTCATTTTCTGTTGTTTTAGTACATGTTGGGGTTTGATTGTATTGATGTAAATTCATGAATAGACTTTGTTTTTGTCGTTTGCGTGCTTGCTTATGAGTTTTGGTGCTATGGTGATAATGGGCATGCGGGCGCTTGACGTAGGAAGTTGCTGAGTGGGGTAGAGATGGGGGTGGCCTCCTTTTAGGGTACGCTTTCCCTCATCAAATTGCTGACATAAATGTTCAATAAAGTGTGACATGATCAAGATTTCTTTGTTGGTCGAGATGCAAACTGGATGATTAGATATTAATTGCTTTGCTTCTCATAATCATTCACAACACAGGTACACATGTGCCATTTAATAACATATCAATAATTTAAAGGAAAATGAGAGAATAGAAGTAGTTAAATGCTGAAAGCTCATATGAAACCAAAACTTCACGTTCACAAAGAGACGAGCATGCTAACCTCTGGAATCCTCAAGTTCAACAGCGTTCGGGCATATGTGATGACGTTTCAATTTGTAAATAAATTCCCCTCTCCGCAAAAGATACAAAAATCAGTGCAAGCAAATCACGGTGCGCTAAACGTATGAAATCGAAAGATGGCCTTGCTTTCCCAGATGCTAGCTTCGGAAGATGAAATCTGATATCGGAAGAGAATAACGCATGTATCACCACAAAGGCACTTTAAGTCTTGAAGGTGGTAGTAAAGGATGCGTATTCAGTAGCTTTTTGGGCTCCCCCCCACCCCCTTGGTAAGTGCATCTGAATTATTTAAGTGTGACTGTCCTTGGGTTCAGTGGTTTCTAAGAATGTGATAACATCTAATATGATATGGGCCTGGGATAAATACAGGTTATCTTCTGCTTACTCTTTGTTTAGATGTTGGTGCAGCACCATTTGTGTGGTTCCATTTATATAAATGGATGAGGACCAAATGCTCATCTAGTCTAGTGGATCTTGAGAATGCCATCTTGAGAGATGAACATTAGGCAACCATTAAATGCCATGCGTGAGTTGTGTGCTATATTCCAGAATGTGAAATTTTCCTGGGTCGTGAACGGATCATCAATTAAGTTCCACTTTTGCGTACACAATTTGCATAGGCTCACACCTCACATTGTATAAAGAGACACTGGGCACATTTGGAAGAGGAACTCCTTCAAGGATTTTTCAAAATTTATATTTTTGATTGTATAAAGCTTTTATATTTACCGAAATGATTAAAGGTGCCACAGATATTTTTACATATCATTTGGTCCCCTAAAAATCAAATTACCCGATTTTTGGTCCTGATGTATAGCTTTCATCAAAAATATCCCCATCTGACAAGATAAGATGAAAATTTTTCTTTGTACCGAAATTGTGAAATTTTCCTAATTTGTATAGGATCAAATACAAAATTCAGTGTATGTTTTTACCGTGAAATATGAGCAACATCAAAATTACCGTTTTTTTCTCTTTTAAAAGACTTTCTGTAGGCCAAATACAAGGTATGAAATATATTGAGTGTCTAACTATATGAAATTGCTTATATGACACAATATTGGGTGCCTCAAATCTCTTCGTTGCACCTTTAAAAAGGAATTTATTGGTATAATCTTCGGCACATATATAATGAAATATCCCTAAATAATGACGTACCAGATGGTTTGCATGGTCAGTGGAGTATTCCTTGCGAAGAAAAAAACAAACATATCACGCTTAACTTTCGAAGCGTAGACGATTTAAGGAAGACGCACGTTATTATTTACCTATCGTTTTGCCACAAGCCGTGTTTAGTATTTCACACCAATTGAAAGATGATCGGTGGTTTAGTCAAGTTCTGGCCTGTATGAAAGACTATCGCGTTTACGTTTAACATTGGAATTAAAAACACAGCTTTAATTTAACGTTTTCCTTTAAATATAGAATTTAATCAAAATGGCATACATTTTGTGCCGATTTTCTAAAATGCGCCTGTGAATTCTTGCAGAAATATATTTTTTTAAATGAAAATTAGGAAACTCTACATCATACAAGAAGCGCTACTCGTACATTGAAAAGTAGTAATTGCTGAAGACCGCACATAAGTGGGTTTTCGAACACTGATCTCTATCAATGGATTGGAAACCTGGGCGTCGTATTGAAGCACTGATGGCCATATCGGTCATCCAAAGAGCCCAATGCAGGGGTTAAGAGCGGTCTTTAATACAAAATTGTTACCATTTAAATGTGGATAAGCGACACAGCTACAGAAAATTCAAGCCATTCAGTGAGCTTATTGTATTTGGCGCATCTGGATGGGCATGTCTCTAAAACTCGCACCCGGGTACAACTTCTGTTAAAGAAACAAGTTGTCTCTGAACACAATACCGTATTGTGGGTTCGGTAGACCAGATGCCCGCCCTTGCTCATTCCTCTAATATGCAGAATGCTGTTGTTGACCAATCCATTGTATAGAATCAGTGGTTACAGTGCGACTTGCGATAAACTAAATATTACGACCCCTTTTCAAATGTCCACGTTTCATGGATTGGTTAGTGTGTAGGCCAACTAAAAACCTTTGTTAATCACAAATTAATCTAAAACACCCCTCTTAACATTTTGTCTCATATTCACTGAGGTTTAAAAGTGTATTTTTTTTTAATAAAACAATTCCTAAACGAACTTCGCCCCTATCCTTTGTTTGCTCAACGCAGTTCAAAAGGATGAGCTTGTGCAAACTTGCAAGTGATTTCTTCACGTATGGGATGTATTTTCGCTGGCTTCTGGTTCGGTATTGCATGCGGCGTTGTTGTAAATATACCACAGGGAATAAACAATATAGCTTCCATGATCGTTGTACAGTTTGTGTTATTGGTCGAAATAAATCTGGATTGTTTTTCGCACGGATACGCCAATGGCCATGAAAACCATCTTGTACAACTTATTTAGGGATATTTCATTATATTGTGTCGATAGCTTTATACAATAAATCGCTTTAAGCCCAAATCAGTGCCCTTAATGGGTAACAGAACAATTTGAAAATAAAAACCGTCGGAGTGGTTTTATTTGCAGATCATGCATTAACCCAAGACAACAACTGGAGTTTGATTCTTCACAGCATCCCACCCAAGGAATCCACCCTGTTGGACCTATCCTGTGACTAAAGATACAGAGATTTACAGAAAGCAGCGCCCCCAATTTTTTTTGAACCCGTTTTTTTTTTTTGCATATTTGGAAGTCTTTCCAATGTATTAGATACAAACCTGAAGTGAATAAGCCAATCAATACACCCGTCTTTCTTTATGTAATAATGATGATTTAGTATTTTCTGTCGTGCACCGTGTGGGGACAATTACTACCGTCAAGTGAGTTTCAAACAAGGTTTGCCTGTTTTCATTTTTTGTTCTTGTTTGTTCCAATAAACCCATTCGGGAACCTCTTGGTAGTGGTCAACAATCGTCCTGTGGCAATTTGCGAGAATTTGTATCCTAAAAAAATCTCCTCCTGTCACTTTTTAAGTAATATCAGATTAGTATGATCTTGATATTCATGTAATAGGCACATTTTGTTGATTGAAGTTACAAGCAGACCCAAAAAATTAGGCTACAAATACTGGATGTCTTTAAGCATCTTATTAAAACCCTAACAGGGACCGGGTCGTTTTGCCGGCCGACTGCCCAAATGCAAGCAACGCCATCTATTTTTTATTTTTAAACGGCCCAGATGCAAACGAGAGAGCCCAAGCGTTGCTTTCATTGCATCTCGGCCGTTTTTTTCCCCGCCCATGGATTAGTAGCGTAAAGTCAATAACAGGCCCAGATTCAAACGGAACACATCGCGCCATTTTCCTCCCGGAAGACTGCCCAGATGCAACGAAACACAAACAATCCAATCGCGCCATTTTCGTCCCTGAAGCCGGCCCAAATGCAACTAACACATCGCGCCATTTAACCGGAAGACGCCCAGGTTGCAACGAAAACTCGCGGGAAAATGCAATAAAACAGGGTAAATAATAAATAAAATCATAAATAAATAATAAATACACAACTGATCTGCAATGAATTTGTCAGCTTATGTTCGCCAGTCCGTGAGTGGGCGCTATTACGCTACCAATCATAGTCGTTGCGTGGCGCTATTATGCTACGTCATGCGCCGGCTTACGTCATGAATTCGTTTGTGCATAATTACCCATAGCTTATCGTATATGGTGGCGCTATCACCATCGAAATCGAAATTGTCTATGGTGGTCATTTGTACATGTCACCCCCTGATGAAAACATTTCGCCTTCTGCGGGCACGACGGGCCCAAATGCAGGCGCAAAAAACCATCGCATCCTTTCCAGTCAAATAACGGCCGAGATGCAAATCAAACGCATCGCGTCATTCTCCGGGAACTGGGGACCTGCCCATGCAACGAAACGCATCCCGGCATTCTCCGGGAAGACGGCCCAGATGCAACGAACGCATCGCGTCATTCTCCCGAAGACGTCCCAGATGCAAAGGAAACGCAATGAGAGTCATTTTGGGCGCGACAAAAATAGTTGTTGAGGGCCCAGATGCAACGAAACAGCATTTTCCGAACCGTACCAGACGGTTTTCGTTGGCTTTTCAATGCCTCTCGGCCGCGTTAGGGTTATAAGGCTCTAAATGTTTTATGGTAACTATGGTTCTTCCACTGGTCGAGACCATATTTGAGAAGCAAATCGAAAAAAGTTGTTGAAAAACGTATGCCTATGCCACTTAATGGACAAAAATCAGCTGCACCAAGGCAGACATGTAGGAGATTGAAAATTAAACAGAATTACCCGTGCGCTGTTTGAGATATATTTTACACTTTAGGTTGAGTGTGCATGTGTGTGCATGCAGTCTAAGACCAAGGGGCTCTTAAGATACCTCATTTCAATATTGTTTGTTCTTGTGTTACATTCTTACTGAGAAAGAATCAGGAACGTGTGTGTTCTGGTTTGCAAGAGGTGATGGAGATGATGTATTAGGGACATCTCCTTTGGTGATGTGCGTCCGGGTGAGGGCAATTGTCTAGTCTTGGGCCAGCAGAATCATTTAAGGTGGTATCTTGCGAGATGAAATGAGTATTGAAAGAAGAAGACTAACAAAATGCCTTAAGGATGTGCCACACCGAATGTACTGTAATGATGATTGAAAAAAAATGGGTATCTTGAAAAGTAGCTAATATTAAGGCAGAGCATTATTTGGACAAGAACAAACAGGCCTTATGCACATTTAAAACAAATGGGTCATTTTGATAAGGAAAATAGGTCAGCCTGGAGGCACTGCCAAACTTTAATATTGACTGATAAATTGTCACCTTTGTTAAAGGCGTTGTTCTGATAGTCTTTGCGGACCCCTGACGGGTTTATGGCAGTCATTTGGGCAAGGATTCAGAAGTTGGTTAAAAAGTAGCTTTTTTCGTGAGTAAAGAAGAACAAAGATGCCCAGTCTTTGGCTTACTTATTCCTACGATTGAAATCACACAAGAAATTAATCGCTGTGTTGACTGTTCAAATGGGTCAAACTGCATTAAGTTGTAAGGGCAACATGGGGTTTAAGTTGAGCTGCGTTAATTTCAAATGCCAAAAACACTGGATTAATTATAATTTTATGGCACATTTACAAATCTTGTGCTACTACAATAAACACAACCACTTTAAAAAATGAGCAAGGTGGGTATAACTACAAATGTTACGTAATATTGACAAAAAAAAGTAATTTAAATGAAACAGCTTGAGAAATTTCCATGCCACGGACCGCTAATAAACCCGTAATGTACCGCGATTGCAAGCTCCCCATGCATAATGTGGTAACCGTTAACTCGGAGTTGGCAGCAATGACAGATATCTGCCTTTTCATTCGGTCCAAACTCTCAGCCTGGCAAGCAAATTTGTCCATCAAGGTTATTATCCTGCCGCAAATAAAATATCCGATAATAATGGGAAAACAAATTCCTATGGGTATTGATTAAAGATAAGGATCATAATCAGATTGCATTATGTGTCATTGCCGCACGAGTTTTGGGGCACGGGAAACCCCCCCTGGTTTTAATACTGTCCATCTTGCAATTGATATAATGCTTTCACATTCACATCGGACCATTTTTCATTGGTGTAAATAGATTATTCCTGCTGTGCACGAATTTTTCGCGGTGTAACGCCAGGCGTTTGTTTACATTGTCCAAGTTGTGTGTGTCTGTCAAATAGTTTGAGATGTGTTTTTTTTTGCGCAAGTGCAAACTCTTTGGTAAAATTCAAAGAGCTATGTTCTCCCAGAGTCTGACTTTTATTTAACCCGATTATTCCTCTTCAATGGACTTTTTTTTTTCATCATACTCTGAAAATGTATGTAAAATAATTAACCATTTTTTCATTAAAACAAAGGTGCAACGAGAGATTTGAGGCACCCAATATTGTGTCATAATAGTACATTTCATATAGATTATACACTCAATAGAGTTCTTAACCTTGTATTTGGCTAGAGAAGTCTTAAAAGAGAGAAAGGGGTTGATTTTGATTTGCTATATTTACATTATAAACAAATGCTGAATTTCATATTTGCTCCATAAACCAAAATGTTTTTACAAAGAAACATTCGTAGCTTAATCGTTTCAGATGGAGAATATTTTAATGGAAAGCTTTACAACATCAGGGCAAAATCAGTAACTTCAATTTTTGAAGGACACCTGATCTGGAAATCTCTCATTGCACCTTACCCCTAATGTACCATCTCTCAGAGGGAATTGAAGGAATAACAGATGAGGGAAAGGAGTAAAGTCGCAAATTTTTGTGTTGTTCTCGAACCAGAAGGGCCCCAGTCACATAACCAGGATTCCCAACGCTACATGGTGTCGCCATCCGCTTTCAGAGCCATATGAAGTCTTGTTTGTGACGAATTGCTACTTGCGAGACTTAGGTGCATGGACATTAATGCTCTTGTTCTTCCTCAGTGCATTGGCGTTTTGGTGTTTGGTGCAGTTAGGGTTAACTTTATTGGTTGGATTGGGGGCCCCTCGCACTGCCAAAATTCACTCATTTGTCAATCACCTACTTGTGTTTTGTAAAATGTGCCCACTGGTTTATGAGGATGATTTTTGATACCCAGAACACCAAAACTCATTGTCATGTTAACACATAAACATCTTCCTCTCAATGAACTTTGCCTTCTGTGGATGAGCATTGCAGCTCAAATGAACAAAACAGGGCCACTCAGTGGAGTATGTCGAATGTGATTTTTGTTTTTGGATGTGATATCAGAACATATTATTCTGTCTGCCCTTTGATTCTTGTTTGAATATGCCCGATTCTCTTCCTGCTGTGAGCTGACATGTGGGAATTATTCAGGTACACAGCATCATGGGATTTAGTGAAAAAGTACTACTAGTGTTTGTCCATTCCGGACTGATTTTTTTGGGCAATTTGCCCCGTTTCAACAATCATCCCTCCCCACCCCCCCCAGTTTACAAATTTCGTGTAAATGTGTTTTCCACCACCGTAGTAGTCCTCCTCCAAACGCGTACCCGCCATCCAAATTTTTTGTGTCCATATTCAAATTCGTACTTGGACTTCATGACATAAGAGATGTGTGAAAATTAACTCCGCGCAAAAATGTTTCAAGTTTTAGAGCACTTTTGTTATTATTTTGTAGGTCTCTGGAGTACTTCTTGCTAATCCTGAAAAACATGTTAGATTTAGTGTATCAGTATCACTGTAGGTCCAGTATTCACACTCTACATGTAATTGGCAATTAACCTTTTATACCAGCAATGAATGCATCTGATTTTTTTTCCCATCCCTTCAATCTACTAAATATAGACTGATATTTTTTGGGGTATACAATGGGCTTCGGTAATTATCGCTTTTCCCCAAGGTCGATTCCAATGTCTAAGAATATTTGTTATTGAATATTATAAGTCCTTTGATTCAGGATATTACCATATAATTTCATAGTTTTTGAACTGTTTTTTGCTTGAGGTTGATTTGAAGGAGATAACATATAAATTAAACATACAATTACTGTTTGTCCATTATAATAGTCATGACCTTGTAAACATTAATGTCAATTTTATTAGACAAGATCATGAATCCTGAGTTTTAGACTTTATGATAGCTATATCATATTCACTGAAGATGGACATGCGCTTGATAATCATTTTGGTTTAGCATTGGAATAGATAGGTCACATTGCAATCCTGAGGTGAACATACTATGATAGCTAAGTAGATCACTATCAGGTTTGAACATAACCTTGATACACATTATGTTTAATTTTTAGATGGATGCCAAGGTCATGCCATATCTAAGATAAACATAGGTGTGTTCAGACGAGGGCTCTAACTTAAAGTTTGTAACATCGGAGTTTGAAAATTTTCGAAGTTTAACTTTGTATTTAGTGCCCGTGCGAACGCACTCGTGGTTTAGTAAACTTTAAGTTTACTCGAGTTTAAAACCAAAAGATTTCTTATTGTTTAGTCGTGTTAGAGCGTTACCCCCTGTTGAGCGTCATAGTTACGGCCGTGTGAGCTCGTGTGGACAGGCTTATCACACTCGAAGTTTAGTGTGACCCTCGACCTGAACGTAGTTTTGGGTTTTGGGTCGCTATCTGGTTTTCCCTTTTATTTATCATAGCGAAGGACTACACAATGTGTGTAGTACACTCAGACTGGCGGTTAAAAAAAAATTTCATTTTCCTTTTATATTAATAATCGTGCACTGACCTACAATATGACAAAGCAGAAATAGGCCCTAACATAATTAAAACCCTGACCGTATTCTGAGAGCAAGCTACCCGTCCCATTTTGAGGAAGGCTGGAAACTATGTACTTGCTTTCCATCCCCATTTCCATGCGGCTCTAGTCACTACCATACCATAATAATTGGGCTGTTCCATCTTGGGTGCAAGTGAGACGATGCAAACGTGGGCCCAATAGAACCGACAACAGTTACTTACGATGATCCCAATTGGATAAGATTACAATCAAGGTAACTAATTGATATTTAGCCATCGCTAGACTTCGGCAATAGCAACGAAAGTCGATCAGTAAGCGCAATGTAAGTGGTTGAATTTCGTGAGAACATTGTTTATTTAATGAATATTTATAGTGAGTTTACAGTGATTGAAATCCAAAATGGCGATTTTGTTGACATGTTTTCTGGCGTGCTTGCCACCATTTTTATTTAAAACGGGATTTTTTAACGTTTTACATACACAAAACATGATAATATGTAGAAAACCAAGGGGTGCAGCATCTGTTATTAAATATAAAACCGAGCAAAGGCGTATAAGGTCTGCTCTAGCTTGCTTCCGAACAGCTGCTTTCTAAAAGATCGAAGGGCCGTTCCCGTGTTGTTCACTAGCTTTCAAGTTTACGCCAGTTCCGCAATTTTAACACTAAAGATAACGAGCAAAACAGACGCTACGTTATCGGAATAATATTTTCGTTATGGATGCGAGTAGGCCTATAACATTTGAAAACTTCCATCACAACCATTCGCCATGATTTCTGTTTCGCGGCGGTATTTTGGGCTCTGCAGTGGGTCACCGGTAGTAGCGCGCTGTACTTCCGGTCCTTATCATTACAATTGTCAGTATTACCGTTATTAAACTTTTCAAGTTGTGTCGATGATAAAAACCGTAGTGGACGTCAGTCGAATGGTTACAGGATTAAAAGTTTATTATCGAGTTAGGTTACCATCGATGATTACGCTCCGTCTGAAAATGGACTATACTATCGATATATTGAAGATGGAATATAACCTGCTAATTGCATTGAGTTAGTTGCGTAGCCATGGGGGGGGGCAGGGGTGGCATGCCCCCACCCCCCCCCCCCCCCCCCCCCCCGACTGGCTGGTATTCTGAAAGGGAGACTCACTTTAGGACCTGGTTTAAAACCAGGGTTAGTCTACATGCAGTGGGACTTATTCCTTTCCAAATACTGCAAAGTTAAATGTAACGGGTGAGAAAATTCTCATGGATGAACCGGAATGGCCCCATTCATGAGGAAGATTTTCTCACCCGCTCAGCACCTTTTTCAAAGGGTATGTTGAAAGGAAAAGATCCACTCTTGTAGGACTAAACCGGGTTTAAACCAGGTCTAAAGTTAGTCTCCTTTCAGAATACGTCATTGAAAGGGGAAAGTTAGCATGGGTGAAAAAAATTAATAAACATAAATGGTTATTTAAAAGAAAAAATAATTACCATTTGTAAATATTTCATTATGCACAAATGTCCAAAGCTGGCATTGTTATTCCAAGCCCTTATGCAATGGCCTGCACCTGGGAATAGTTGACAATTCAAACAGCTGACTTCTGCCCCATACCCAATGTTCTCCCAGTTAGTTGTAAGCCGCAAACATAAAATCATTGCAAAATGTCGCCAAAATTATAGCACCCCACTCATGCACACCAGCACTTGAAATAATTCTCACTGACTAGGCAGGCCCAGTCAGTTGGCATACCAAACGGCGCACTCTCGTGCCAATGGTAATGGGAACATGCCGGCAACTGGTTGACCGGAACATTTCAAGAGTGGAAGCAATCTGGTGGACAAAAAAATAATAATACTTTTAAAAAAAAGATAAATTGTGGGCTGCTGGAGGGGAGCGTTGACTGCCCATCTTACTTCTACACACGCACAGGGAAGACGCACGTTGCCAAGTGCACTGTATTATAGATGTACTACTATTATCAGTGCACTATTGCGTAGTACACTGATAACAGAGAGATAGATACGCGTGCTCTGCACTGCTCTGATGCGACTGGTGATAGGAAGCGAGATACGACAGTTAAGCGCTTCCTTTGCCGAGCTGTAGCGTCTTCAAAGAGTGGGGAAAAAGTAGATTGGCGTGTTACGCCAGCTAGCAAGGTGGCTACCTGCCCGAGTGCACGGTAAGTGTAATATTATCATCAATATGTAATTATGCGTGGCATCTTTTCTTTTGATCACAAACTGGGCACAAATGGAATATTTATCATCTTGGTTAACACTTTGCTGGTTTGCGATAGGCCCGACACGGAATAGCTCCAAACATTGGTGACATGTAATAGTTCATTTTTTTGCTTTGGACTGGGCTGTGTTATGTGTGGTTATTGTGAAACCACTGGGACCATTTTGTTGGAGTATGAACTGGCAATGTATTGGGTTCTGGAGTAATAGTAGCAGTAAACATACCAAAGAAGAAACGGATGGTAAGCAAAACTTTGTTTTTTTTCTTTCTGCTCTTATTTCTCCACTTTTTCTTAATTTTTTGGATGGTAAATTTTTGTGGAGGGTGTAAGATTTAGAGAAGTTAATATGGTTG
Source organism: Ophioderma brevispina (assembly GCA_023653785.1). NCBI lineage: Eukaryota > Metazoa > Echinodermata > Ophiuroidea > Amphilepidida > Ophiodermatidae > Ophioderma > Ophioderma brevispina. The sequence continues at coordinate 167,373 of JAMKCH010007298.1, read as the reverse complement.
CTCGCTTGCCGTGGTAATAAGTCTGGAGGAATCTGGAGCCTTGGGCAAACCGCGTTGAAATAGATGTCGATTGCAATGTTTGTTTTAAGACATGTTAGATATTCAATATATTCTGTCGGTGACTTCGATGGTTGTATTTCGTTGGCATTGGAATCAGGACGGGCATATTATAGTGCTGTGCTTTGAGAGTGCATATTGGCGCTTGGGACTCACATTGTAATATTTTAATGTATAACCCCCTGCCTGCAATGTATATTGTATAAGCTGAATTAATGAAGGTGTATTGACGCACAAACACGACCAAAATTGTGGTCGATGGAGTTTAGTTGTGGTGTGAAATTTTTACTTTGAGACATTGTGCAATAAGTTGCCTGGTATGTCATTCAATTTGTTGGTTATATAGAATGCAATAAATTAACATTACAAGCACTGTCAATTTAATTGTGTGAATCCGTTTATTGTTTTTTTGTCTCTGTGTGTAGTATTCTTATTTGTCTGGTTGGAATTGATTTATGTACATCAAAAAAAAGTATTTCATGTGATGATTGTTGAAGCACTAAACCCTTTTTCTTTTTTTTTTTCAGGTTTATTGCATTTTATATTCAAAAGCCAGCCAAATCAATAGAATCACAAAGGCAGCACAGCAAAATAAAAAACAAGTAAACATACAGAAAAGGTAGCACAAATTTGAGATATGAAAAAAAAGTTGCTCATGCAGCCACATTCAGACAAAAACATCAAACCTCCATTTGACGAAAATGAGAAGAAAGTTTACCCTTCTTTTTAGCAGTGGTGAACCAGACCTTTGCAAAGTGGGGGGGGGGGGCTGAGGGGTGCCAAGGTTTTTTGGAGGGGGCAAAATTGGGTTTTTCACACCTGTACAAAAAAGCAGTCATATGGGGGGGACTGAAGGAGGGGGCATAGAGTTGGGTGGGGGGGGCTTGCGCCCCCCCTGCCCCCCCCGCTGTACGCAACGATTTTACCTATCTTATATTTCAGTTTCTCTGTGAGTTTTTAATAGACACTCTACAGCTCACAAAATTGGGTTTTTGTGTTGAACTGCACACATAAATATAATACCTAAACACCATAAAAGAGATGAGTAAGAATGTTATCACCTTCAACACCAAATATTTTGTCAATGTGAAATAGAGAAGTCAATGTCATGTGAATCCTAATGGTGTTGACGATCTCCTCCCAAATTGGTTTCACCAGTTCACATTCACAAAACATATGATAAAATCTTTCAGGGGAATTTCTTACAGAAAGCCAAAAATCCCCCCCTGGGGAGTCCTTCTCTTGATCTTAAAAAGAAAATCTATTAAAGCAATTGCCCTATAAATGTTTTTAAAATAGAAATGCCTAAGACGAGAATCCATAGACAGTAAAATTCGGCAGATGAATTTTTTTCCCATTCCAAATTTGAGAGGATCGTCAGTACACTCTTCCCAAAAAGAGATACACTTTTTCAGGAACCACTATATTCAACAAAATAGATAAGCATGGCCTCGGTACTTTTCTGAGTACTCTAGAAGGTCTTCAACAACACTATTAACAACGTTCATATTCTTCGAAAAGGGGGTTTCAATCCAAGCAGTAGGGATACTTTTCATCAAAAATTATATTTTTTGTCTACCCTTATGATAATGTTAAATAGAAAACTAAACAAGAATTAATTCCCTCAAATAATTTGCAACCAACCTGGTTGCGGAGGATTATATAAGTCATTAATAAAAAAATACCTTTATCACACCAATCCTCAAGTAGAAGTAGCTGCTTGGTGTGGATCGTAATTCCTGTTAAACCATAAACTCTGGCAAGCCCCCAAATCGGAATAATTGATACCACAAGCATTTTTCACAGCTTTTTCACATCGAAAATATACCAAGTTCTAAAAGAATTCCGCCATTTGAGTATTATTCAGCTTATTCAAAATAATTCTCTGTGGGCATAATGAGAACCATAACATCCTATGGTCTAATGAAGACCACTCAATTGTTTTCAATAAATCTGACATAATCGTCATCCAAAAAGTTCAACCCAGATCACTAAAAACCACCCTTTCTGCTTCAGTCTCTAGCCCCAGGCCCATAAGGCGACAAAAAACCCGTTTTAATTAAAAAAAATATTACGGGCGAGCGGGACCTTTTTTCGAGTAGGGTCGGTCAGTCGGGGTGAATTTTTTGTTTTTTTTTTCTTTTTCTGGGCTCAAAATTGGGCTTGAAAAATCAAGAGACAAAATAAAGTTAAAACAAAAAAATTAGCCAAAATTTAAAAATTTATGGGCTAAAAAACAGGCTAATTTTACCTGATTTTTTGGAAAAACTAAAACTAAATCTACACAACTGAAAAATCAAGGGTCGGTCGGGCCTGTACAATTGTTTTTTTTTTTCACCTAACCAGGATGTTTTAAAAAGGGGGGGGGGGCATTTCTTTCAAAAGGACCCTTTTAATCAAATTTTAACCTTTTTTGACAAATGATTAACACTCCATTTTTGTGTGTACAATGCGTTAAAAGGATCTATTTTTGCAGCCTTTTAAAACTCTCTTCAATTACTTGCAAGCAGCCATAACCCAAATTCTTAACCCATACCCCACACCCTTAAGCATATGGCATGGGCACCTTTTTTTGAAGAGCGCCCCCAATTTCAAATTTGATTATTTTTGCCACATTTACGTTGGTAATTGTCTAGGAAACTACATCTGCGAAGAATGCTAAAAAATGCGTATTATCACAATACGCGTTTTGTAGTATAATTGGGATCCAAAGATTTTGGGCTTAACGGCAGAGCTTGAAATGCTACGTTTAATGGCCGTCCATGATGAAATAGTGCCACCACCTCGAGAAAATACCTCTAACTTGACTTGCCTGAACTATTAAAAAACACTAATGGTGAGCGTATACTCATACAGGGCGCATTTCCTTCCCGGCTATTTCACATTAGAAGTCTTGTTTTCACTAGCCTGACCCTGATGTGCTTGATTTCTAGTATGTATTCAGTAATACTTTTGATATGACCAAATGTTAAAAGCATGGGGAAAACCATGTTCACACACCACTGAATTCCCGATGGCCTGATCCACATCAATAAGAACATTGAAAAAAACATGGACTCCAACTATCTCTTCTGCATTTACATTTTGCTCAGAACATTTTTGGAGTGAACTACACTAACCTCAATACCAGGGGAGGGCCAGAAATTGGGATGAAAAAACTAGGCATTTGCATCTTTTTTCAAAAAACCTCTTGGGCTTCCAACACCCAAAGCTCCCTAAAGTTACTTATGAGATTCCAATTTGAATATAGTGGTAAATGTGAAACTTTCTATTTACCATCCTTCATGAAAAAAATCTGTGAGAATTAAGAGAATCTGAACAAAAGGAGGACAGAATCGGTTTTAGCTTCCATGAACCTTGGCACTATGGACTTTCCAATGCCCCCACACACACTTGTTTATATCCCATATTCCCACTTCCGAGTCCCCAGTCCACCCATATGTACTCAGATTGTTGCCGTTTGGAAAACAGACGAATAATGATTATACAGTGACTAATACCATGGTAACTATTATCAGGCACATGGTTAGCGATAATTACATGTGTACTAGACATGATGTCCCTACAAGTGCATGCAAAATGGTGCCAACGATCTTTTGATTATAAATACTCTTAATGCCCTCACGGTCATAAGGATCTATAGTAGACAGACCTATTTAACCGCATCCCACCATTTTAAATGTTTGCCACAATATTACGGTACAAACAGCGGTTTTAGTAGGATTTGCAGAAGATTCTACCCGTAAAATTGAGATGTTAATTCTGCCTTGCTTTAATCCTGAAAAACTGGTATTTTTTCTCTTTTATCGATATGGGCTGCCCTCGGGAATTGCTGGAAAGGATTGGTTTAAAGTTCTTATTTCCTGTGAAACTTTAAGCTGATTTGAGAGTGCTAATATGGTATGAAATTAAATATATATTGCCCTGATTCAGAGATGGGTTGCCATGGTAACTCATTAATAATAATATTATTTCCAGGGAGAATTTTTTTTATTTATCGGATGTTGGCACTGTTCCTGGGATGTGAGAAGAAGATCGTGACTCTGCATTAAAATTATGGAAAAATCATTAAATCAGGCACAAATATTGTCTTTGTTGCTTTTCCCACGCCATACCTTTTTTAAGGAGTATTTCTTTTACATTTTATGTCGTCCATTGTTAGATACTCGAGTGAATATCTAGTCTAAATCTTTTGGTGTTTAACTGTGATAAAATATTTTGTATGCACTCAGCAAACCATGCACCCCTGCCCTTTTTTGGTCAAATTGAACTTGAATGGTAATCTTCAATCCCTAGGGATAGTGTGGGCAGCCTAAGGGGACATTCAGCAAACTTTCTTGTCTCTGTTCAGATATATAGATTCTTTTATCCCTTTCTTTTGTCCTCTTAGTAAGTATAATCCGCTTGTTTAATGGACAACGTGTTCCTAGGGGAACCTTTTTTCTTTCAATACTGGCTAGAGTGAACGACTGCATAGGAAACTTCCGACACTTTTTAGCTTAGTCAGACGACCCTTAGCTTTCCGCAAGTAAATTTATTATTTGGACTTTTCAGGAAGGTTTTGTTTTGCTTTGGTCTACATCACCATAGGTCTGCTTGATGTGTGTTTTTTGAATGCTGTCGTTGCCCGTGGGTCTCAGTTTGTTTTGTAGGATTTGCGCTCCGAGAGTTCTGGAATAGACCTATCTATAATCAATTTTTGCCGGAATAGAGAGCAGTAGCTATACCAGAGATGCAGATTTTGGACGCAATTTAAAGGTGCTTGTTCCAATTTATGTGTGGTTTTCTACTAAAGTGACAGTAGGAGAATTGTTTGATGAGGATACACAATTTTCTAATTTTCACAGTATCACTCGGACCACCTACCGGAACGTTTCGAAGGTTTATTTGAACAAACAAGTACAACAAGTAAAACCACCAAACCTTGTTTTGAAACTTGTATGTTCCGCAATCGTTCCCAAAAAAACCATGCTTTTACTTTCTGTCCGTGCACGACAGAAAGTACTAAATCATCCTCTTATTACATAAGACGGCGTACTCAGCTAATTCATCTTCAGGTGTGATCTAATACATTGGTTACCATTCCAATATGCAAAAAACCGGGGTTCGACAAAATTGGGGGGCGCTTTCTTCTGTAAATCTCCTCAGGTCAATTTAATATGAACGCCTGGCACTTGCACATAACAAACCCCATCAAGACCGTGGGGGAAAACAAAACTTGCGGTTTTAATGGTAGACACCGCAATAAGCATGTTGTAAGCCATATTCGATACTGTGCTAATAGTGATGGTTAACCACTAAAACTGCGGGTTTTTGTTTATATATCTTGGGAATGACATGGATTTGAGGCTCAATTTTAGAGACAATGAGAAAAATCGGCCTTTCATCTGATATCAAAATTTGAATACTACTTCCGGTAATCAGGGGGGTCCAAAGCCGATCGGAACACGTCCCGTTAACACAATTTTTGTATTTTTCCTCAATGTTGTGGGACAATTTTGGCTTCTGATTGAAAATGTCCAAATTTGGATGTTTAATCCAGTACTGCTTGATAAAAAATGTGGCCTAGGGGCTGATATGTACCATACAACTCAGTTTTGCATGCATCATGGTAATAAGGGTGGGGGGGGGGGGGGTTTTTTCATCATACTTGCTAATCGGGCTAGATCATATTGGAAATTAAATAGGTTCAAAGGTCATTTTTGATTGTTTTGTCATGTCCATTGGAACCTCTTCCAATCTTAAAAAAATGGTGTTTTACATAATACATGTCGATAAAAATCCCATGCAAATTAAATAATCACTTACAATCCATGGGGCAAAGAAAGCTAAATGCCACATGTATTTTGAAACTAAAGGTGGCTTGTTCGATTTACGTCTACTTTGTTCTCTACTTGATATGAGCCTGCTACTTGCACATATGCCCCATCACGTGCCACGGGAAACAAACTTGCTGTCTTGCAGGTAGTAGCAATAATGCGCATTGGCAAAGCCCTATCAACACTGTGCTATGTTGATGGTTACCCATACATTTGGCTGTTGTGTTGGGTTTATATCTTGGCAATTACATTGATTTTGAGGGTTGGTCGCAATTTCATTCAGGACAATGAGAAAAATCCGGTCCTTTCATCGAGTATCCAAATCGATACTACTTCCGGTGTAAAATCAGGGTTCCCAAAGACAAGCAGAACACGCACCTTTAATGGTCCACATATGACGGAATGTTCAGCAGGTAACAGTTGTGCTTTCTTGTCCATTTTATTTTGGTCTGTGATGGAAAATAACATTGAAAAAAGAGTATTGTGGAAAGATCACTAAACAACTACTTAGAAAACATGGGCCATTAATCTTGAAGCAGCATCTTTTCTTCCAGACTAAGCCCAAGGCTTGTCACAGTCTTTTGTCTACCTGTTTTTGCATACTTAAGTGCATGTGTGGGGTGTGTGGATTGGCTTATGTGTGAACGAATAGCCTTTGTTGTCTTTTGCCGTTGTTTGTTTGTCTTGTTTTTGTTTTCCTGTTTGAAGTGATAAACATAAAAGAAGATTTATGTGAAAGTGCACTTTTCAAATTTAAAAAACTATAGTGCAAAAACAGTGTTTTCAATAGGCTTAATGTATTTTGCTACACAAACAAAATTTAAAGAGGCTTACTTCAAATCACCCATTGGAGGCTTATGTAAACACTGTTACAATATATCGTAAATTAAAATAAATTTTATGGCACGAAATTTCCATACTTGATGTTTGTCAGTAAGTTTACAGACTTTTCCGTAAAACAATATAAGCTTTTGTCAATTTGCGGAACTGTTTATATCACAAGACAAACAGCATTTTTGATGGAATTTGGCCTCGATACGGAAAACAGTTGCTTATTTTAATAGAATTAATCCGTAATGTTAAAATACAGAATTCTGGAATGTGGCTGCCAGAAGTTTTTGTAAATTCCGTAATTAACGTGCAATTTTTGTATGATTTTTTTTTATCATGGCACGTAAATATAAAAACTCCAAAATTCACATTTATAATTATCATCATTGAACGAGTTCAAGATCATTTTTAACAAATTTTTTAGTGAATTTAAGAAAACATTTTTTCCCCGTAAATTTGATGTCCGTAATTTAACAGAAACTTAACAATAGGGTTAATTTCATTTCCATTATCATAATACTATTTGCTGCATGGTGAGAAAATAAGCAAGGTGCAGTGATTTTGTTATGTTTCATTTGTTCAGCAAAAAAAAGCCTTGCCAATGTACTAGAGATCTGTTAATAGAGGATCTGGTAAACAACAAATGGATTTTCTTCAGAGCACCCTCAAAATTTTCACAATCAATGAGAATTTTTTGCCCAGTTGTTTTAGAAATTGTCTAGTAAACTATACCTGTGTAATTGGTAAAGCTCGAATTTTCGTGCATAAGAAAGATATTTTGGTAATTAGAATCATTAATATCGATCCCCGAATCATCCCGAAAATAATTCAACAGCCACTGAAAATGTTCTGTCCATTATGAAATCAGTGGGAAATATCAGCATATAGGTGCCAACTCTCAGCTATTAGCCATCTTCCGTTGGTTTCATGCACGTTCAATTTAAGATCATTTTGTTCAGTTTTGCATTTCACATTCTACTTTGAAAGAACGTGGCCCTTGTGGTTTGATCCCTGGTCTTTTTTAAGAATCATTCTCTTTAAAAGATCTAAGACCAGCACCCACACCCCTTGGTGGTGGAGTGATGGTTTCCAAGATCTGGGTGGAACCACATGCAAGATAACATTGTAATAGCATTCACACTTGCACTCCAAAATATAGGGGTTCTAGACCAGTACTTTTATTATTTATTTATTTAAGCTAAGTATAACTATATATATTTATAAGCTAAGTAAAAATAGACTGATTTGTGTAACTTTTTCACCCCTAGCAAGCATCCCTGCTGGTTACCCTGGTTAATGCTACCCACTCCTGACACTGTTGTAAACTTTCAAGACTAGGATTATAGGGATCAATGGTAATAAAAACTTACAATGTAATTATTAGCTTGAAAAATCATGATGGCTGAGTTGCAGAATTGTTAACCTCCAAGGTGAAGGACTCTAATCTTGGCTAAGTGTACATTTAGTTCATATTCAAAGCTTCTGAATTAGGAAGTCGGTGATCAATCACTGTCCGATGGGAACATTTAATGACAAATTTCCTGTACGTGATAGCAATTTGAGTAAATGATAGGCATGGACCAGTCGAGAATACACAGACATTTGAACAGCCATACTACGTGTTTGTTTTCTTAGCTCCTTTGTGGAATCTACTGTCACAAGTCTGAGTGAACACAGAAATGCAAATATCGCAACAAAAGAAATCATACAATGCCACAATTGCGGCCACGGTTGATTTCACTCCGCCTGCCTCATCGTGTAACCAGAGTATGCCACGCATTAGGTCGCAAATGCTCTGTGCGTCCATCAGATTTGTATCCAACCCGACCATGGCAATGTCAATACTACTTATTTCAGTGCTCGTCCATGCAGGGAAATTCCCAGAATAAACATATGGCAAATATCACAATATGTGACAAATCACTTTTGATTCATTAAATGTCAGGGTACTTTTTTTTTCTTCTGGAATGGCTTCGTTTGTTCTTGTCAGTTGGGTTGACGACATCTCCCATATGTTTTCTGACAAGCAGATTAGATTAGTTGGGAATTCATGCTATGTTATGTGCTCTCTCTTATACGCCCTCGTAGCCCTTCCTAACAAATTTTGGTTTTCGTGTAGTTATGACCCAAGGATCTTGTACTATGGGCACGAGTCGGGCGGCGAGAGTTTTTTGTGCAGCGGAAACTCCGCAATGTTCTCTTCTACTTCAATCATCATTTTTTTGTACCTCAATTTAAAAATAAACAGTTGAAAATAGGGGTTTGTATCGGGAATTCTGGCTTTGGGCTTTTTTGAACTTATTGGAATAAGGGCATATAGGGCCTACATGTGAACTTAGGTGGTTTTGGGGGATGTCGAAAAACTACCAGTGTTTTTTCCTTTTGATAAATTTTAGATATTGATATCTTGAAAAATCCTTTCCAGCAGTTGTATGTTACTCTGCACACCAAGTAAAAATGTTGGTGTTAATGAATTTGTGCTTGGTTTTTTTTTGTTTCCCGGGTTTACCCTCAGGATCAGTGGGTGCAGGACCTGAAGTGGGGTACCTGTGCTTTCTTTGTGATGCCACTCACAAGTTAGCTGGCCGTTACTGGGAGTGGGGTCACTGTACATTTTGTTGGATAACCAATACCCAGTAAGAAGGTCTGATAGCAAACTTTGGGCCACTAGGTGAAGGCAATCTGCTTTGAGTGACTACCAGTAATATAAAGTATTTTCTATTTTTAATGCCTTCAATGAGCTCACTATGATCAGGGCAAATTTGACACCATTGCCACGGCGAGCAATTGCTACCCGTTTTAAGAATGGTAAGAAAAGCAAATTTAATACCATCAGACTCCTTCTCCTGGAGTCCTTCAGAGAAAGGTAAATTTGACAACCTTTCCAGTAATCTCCATGACTTTTTAGAGTCCTGCCCCCTTTGGTAAGTATGGTAAGGAACAAGTGTTGCCTACCATCATTCACACACCTTTTCTGATTGGCTAATTACATCATATGTTCATTTCAATAGCCAATTGAAATGCAGCTTCCATTGGCATATGTTGCTCAGTGCTCTTGGCGTTTAACAGCTAGAAAAATTCATGAATTCTGATTAGCTGTCACTCGTGTGATAAGAGACAATAGAAAATGGGCTTTATACAACTGCTTATTTCAGACAAATTTGTATTTGCAGACATTGAAAACCTTAAACAGTCAATCAGCTGGCCAATATGAAATGTGGGGGTTTCTACCTTTATTCTATTAAATACCAAGTAACCCCTACTTTGGGGGTCATACTTTGTTGACATATATTTTATAATGTCAGTCATTTGTCTGGACATCATCATTAATGAGGATTGAAATTGTTGATGAGGGCTGACACTCCTGATGATTAGGGTTGACATTGCTTGCTTGGACAGGTGGTCCCCATGATGAGGATGATATTAAGTGAGGAAAAGGACAAGATTAGCAGGCCATTTTGTGAGGAAACTTGGCAAAGAAAAACTTCTAATTGTACTTTTAAGATGTTGTAGTTCCCTTAATTGTAAATTTCAAATTATGATAGTAAGATGGAAAAGAAGAAAAGAAATTACACAATTTCAGAGCAGAAATCATATGGCTGAAATTCTAGCCTGAAAATGACAACCAGTAGCATTATTTTAACCCCTCGAGGTCTATCACCTTTCTTACAGTGTCTGTGATTGGTTCATTACATGATAGAGCATGATATAACCTCTGAATAACCAATCAAAATAGACCTTTTATAAGTCTCTATGGACCTTTAAACTTTCACCAATAAATAACCAATAACCAAGCAAATTTGCCGGGGGGGGGGGGAAAAAAAAAAAAAAAAAAAAAGTGTTCCCAATGATGAGGATGATATCAAATGAGGAAATGGACAAGATTAGCAGGCCATTTTGTGAGGAACCTGTTGTGTTAGGCAAAGAAAAAACCTAATATACTTTTCAGAAGATGTAGTTCCCTTAATTGTAAATTTCAAATTATGATAGTAAGATGGAAAAGAAGAAAGGAAATTACACAATTTCAGAGCAGAAATCATATGGCTGATGAAAATGACAACCATGCATAACACTATTATTTAAGGTGCAACAAGAGATTTTGAGGCACCCAAATGCTGTGTCATAATAGTAATTTTATCTAGATTAGACACTTAATAGATTTCTTACCTTGTATTTGGCTACAGAAATGTCTTAACAGAGAGAAAAAAGGGGCCAGGGCAGTTTTGATTTTACTTACATTTCAATATAAAACATAGGCTGAATTTCGTATTTGCTCCTATACGAAATTAGAAATTTCAAAATTTTTGTATCAAAGAAACATTTCTCACCTTAATCCTTTCAGGTGGGTTATTTTTGATGGAAAGCTTTACATCAGAGCAAAAATCAGTACTTTTGATTTTTTAGGGATACCTGATATATGAAATCTCTTGTTGTACCTTTAACCCCTCGATGTCTACCACCTTTCTTACAGTATCTGTGATTGGTTCATAACATGACAGAGCATGATATAACCTCCGAGTAACCAATCAAAATAGACCTTTTATAAGTCTCTATGGACCTTTAAACTTTTACCAATAAATAACCAATAACCAATCAAATTTGCCGGGGGGGGGGGGAAGCATTATTTTGACAAGGGGAAGGAAGACTCTAGGGTTTCACAATCCAATTACCAAGATAAGTCTGGTAATAGCCCAATGTTTGAAAGTATCTGGCATCTTCCTTTTAAAGTATCCATTGCCCGCCTGGCCGATGATATATAAATAGACATAATTGTAGCTCTTATTAGGATAAAGACATTCTATTTTGTTAGCCTCTCTGGTGGCTCATAGTATATTTGTGAAATCCTGCTTTTGATATTCCCTCATCTGTTTGGAAAGGCACGGCATGACCAGTCAGTATTGGGTTAGGAGAGAGAGAGAGAGATCACAATCAGTTTTCCCCTCCTTCTGTTTTCTTTCTTCTGTTTTCTCCTTCTCTTCCTTCCTAACTTGTCGAAGTTTTATGATTTGGCCTTTTCCTTTCTCTTCTTTCCACGTTCCCTTCCTTTTTTTCTCCGGTGCACTTTCCGCTTTGGTTTTTTCCTCACGTTGTGATCCTTTCAAAATAACAGTGCTAATTAGGAAAGAGTAGGAATATCCTAAACCACCCCAGGACTATCTATCTGTAGCAAATGAGTATAAAAAGCCCCCTTGGTCTCCCTTGAAGCTACCTGATTCATCTGGGAAAACGGTTAATATGCCACCCTTTTTGCCTCTTCTGAAGATTGGCAGGATCATCGCACATCGCAGGTCCAAACATCCTGACATTCTGAACGACCGGGATTTTTTGCGAGGTTTTTCGCATTCACATTTTCAGAGGGGCAAGTTTACCTGAGCAAACGATTTAAAAAAAAATATTATTTGAACAATGTGGATCTCACTGTTCTGGGTGGTGAGATGGACAATGATTAGTAATTTACCACTTTATTTTAATCTTATTTGTCAGAGAGATTCAAGTGATTGTAACTGCACTATAGCTAACATCAGTACATGAATGTTTACCTCAGCATTCCATAAGACCTTGATTGTTTCACTTTTCAGATGCATTTGGGCATTTATTGCATGTGTAATTTATAAACTATAAACATTGCAATTAAAAAAATCAAATGTCATGTTTGGAATCGAAGTGCTTAGAGAATGTTTAATATCAAAATTAATGCACCTTATAGTGAAAACAATATCAGATTCACCCACAAATTCAAGATAGGCTATTAATTTCTGCCAATTTTGTTTAATAGAGCTGAAAACACAAATTTAACATTGAGGTCCATTTGCTCAATGAAGTAACCTGAGCATTGCTAAAAGTGGTCATGTAATTTACACATTGTCTCATTAGCGAATTAATGTTTCTTAACATTAATGAAAGTGGACGAATGCCACCATTGGCGATAGAATTAAGTACCTCTATGATACTACATCCTGTCTAATGTTTGATGGTTACCCATAAAATTTGGCGTTTTTTTTTGTTTATATCTTGCAATGAAATTGATTTTGAGGGGCGCAAATTCAGGACATGAGAAAAATACGGCCTTTCAATCTGATTCCATCGATCAAACATACTTCCGGTAAATCAGGGGGGTCCCAAAAAAAATCAGAACACCGCACCTGTAATGGTCACAGACGGAATGGTTTAGCAGTACAAGTTGTTGCTTTTTCTTTCCATTTTACTTTACTTTTTTGGTCTGGTGTGCCTAAAAATAACATTGAAAAGGAGATTGTGGAAAGATAATCAAAACGCCTTGAAAAACTGGGCCATTAATCTTGAAGCAGCATCTTTTCTTCTCCAGACTAAGCCAAGTCTTGTCAAAGTCTTTTGTCTACATGTTTTTGCATACTTAAGTGCATGTGTTGGTGTGTGATTGCATTATGTGTGACGAGATAGCTTTGGTTGTCTTGCTGTTGTTTTGTTTGTCTTGAGTTTTCTTTCTTGTGTGAAAGTTTGAGTAACTAAAGAAAGATGTATGTGAAAGTGCACTTTGCAAATTTAAAAAACTAAGTGCAAAACAGTTTTTCAATAGGCTAATGTATTTTGCTAACAAACCAAATTTAAAGGGCTTACTTTCACGCCCTGGGATTATTGTACACTGTTAAAAATATCTCTGTAATTAACAAGAATTTTGGCAGCGAAATTTCCAGATGTGATGTTTTCACGTAAGTTACATGACTTTTTCCCGTAAAACAATATACCCTTTTGGTCATTTGCGGAACTTTTACAGCATTTTTATGTAAATTTGCCTAGATTAACGGAAAACTTGCGTATTTTCAAAGAAGTAATCCATAATTTAAAATACAGAAGTTCGGGAAATTTTGCTCAGTAAATTTTTTGTAAATTTCCGTAAATTACAAGTTTGAATTTTTGTATGATTTTTTTTTAATCATGCTATTTTGTCAAGATTAAAATTAAAATTCAAATTTATAATTATCACATCTTGAGAAGAGATCAAGAGGCATTTCTTATACCAATTTTTTTAGTGAATTTTAATAAACATTTTCCGTAAATTTGATTCCGTTAATTTCCAGAACTTTTAACAGTGTATGTCATTCTCAGCTATTTCATACTCTTTTGCTGCATGGTGGAATAAAGCAAGGTGCAGTGATTTTGTTATGTTGCATTTGTTCAGCAAAAAAGCCTTGCCAATGTACTAGAGATCTGTTAATAGAGAGATCTGTTAAAGCAACAATGGATTTTTCTTTCCAGACACCCTCAATTTTTTCAACAATCATGAGAGTTTGTGCCCAGTTGTATAGAAATTGGGGCAAGAACTTCCATATGTACCCCCCCTCTCATAATATTTACATGCAACATAAAATGTATTATTCTTAAGCTGTTATTTTAAAATTCGTTTGTATCAAACAATGCCAAAATTCAAATAAATTTTGTATCATGTAAATAATATACGAGGGGGTACATTATGGAAGTCTTTTCCAGAATTGTCTAGTAAACTATACCTGTGAATGTAAGCTAGAATTCGTGCCATAAGAATATATTTTGTGTATTAGAAATAATTAATACGAATCCCGAAAATACTTCACAGCCACTGAAAATAGTCCTTCCATGATTGAAATAAGTGGGAAATACACATATAGGTGCCAACTCTCATCTATTGCTGTTCCTTGGTCTCAAGGGCAAGTCAAGTTAGTAATCATTTTGTCAGATTTTGCTATTTCATATCTACTTTGAAAAGAAACTGTGGCCTTGTGGTTGTGATCATGTAATGCCGTCAAAATAGAATGAATGCTGCCTTACCCCAACACTAAATTGCCAAACAGAATCAATTCCAAACAGAATTGTATTGAGATACCTTAAAAACAACCTATCAAAAGTCTACTAAAATCAAATGGAGTGGAACATATATTTTTAAGGGGTAATGTTTATACAGTGTTCAAAAATATGAAAAGTATCAAAACGCTCGAAAAGTATGCCAAACGTGTTCGTTACAGTTTCCATGATAAACAGGTATAGTTTGCCATATCTGCAGGTTGTGTTCAATAGTTATGAGTCAAAATAGGTTCAAGTCACAATGGGGGTAAATTTTCAGATATATCCGTTCGTATAAATGTGTCAAATTGTTCTTCTCATGGTACAAACCACGAACATATACGTTGCACCATCTAAAGATTCGTGCATAAATTGCACACAAAATGTGACCGGGGGCTACAGGGATCTATGGGATGTCACTATCAAGCCTCGGTGTGAATTCTTATATAGAAAGTTCAAACAAAGAATCTATTTACATTCCTTTATTATCTCAGTGGGACAAATATACCAGTTTCAAAAACGGCAGTCCGATCAAAATCGAACCATTCTATGAATTTTATTACCCCAGATGACCTTTAACTGTTATGAGCCTATTGTCTACAACTATACGTGTAGATAGGGCAAACTAGACCTTTTTTAAACCTTAGGAGTAGCCCCCAACAAACAAATTTGGTACATATTTAAATCAATTCGAACATTCTAATTTTTTACCCCTGCACAAACGTTGCCCCCAGTATTTTCTACATGTTCCACTAGGTTGATTTTTGTCGACTTTTAATTATTATTTTGGACTATTTCAGAGTATATTAACACCAAAATTGTTTCCGGTTGCAATTTGGGTGGGGTCAAATCATCATTATGGGACTATGGGCTTTTTATGAAATCATTCTCTGTAAATATCAAGATCTCCTCTAATATGGACCCGTGGTATCCCAGGCAACCCCTTGGTGGAGTGATGGGTTCCAGCGCTGGGTGAAACCACATGCAAGATAACATTGTAATGCATTCACACTTTTGCACTCCACTCCAAAAATATAGTGGTTTCTAGAGCATAACTTTTATTATTTAATTTAAGCTAAGTATAAATTATTATATTGTATAGCTAAGTAAAAATATATTGATTTTGGTGTACTTTTTTGGCAACAAACCAAACCCCCTCTGGCTGTTTACCCTGGTGCTGCTATCCCACTCGACACTGTTTGTAAACCTTTCAAGACTAGAATAGGATCATTTGTAATCAAAACTTACAAGGTATTATTAGCTTGAAAAATCATGATGCTGAGTTGCAGAATTGTTAATCCTCCAGGGTGAACGGGACATGTAATCTGGGCTAAGTGTTACATGTAGTTCATATTCAAAGCTTCTGAATTAGGAAACTCGTTTTGATCAATCACTGTCCCGATGGGAAATTTAAGTGACAATTTTCCTGTACTTGATAGCACTTTGCGTACTGATAGCAGTCCCCGGTCTGAGAGTACCGAATTTGACAGCCGTACGTATAATTTTTGTTGTTTTCTTACTCCTTTGTGGAATCTACTGTCACCCAATCGAGTGACCAGAAATCAATATCGCACAAAGAAATCACAATGCCACAATTGCGGCCACGGTTGCTTTCACTCCGACTCCCTCATCGTGAACCAGAGTATTGCCACGCATAAAGTCCCACAATGTCTTTGGCGTCTTCAGATTTGTATCCACCGACCCATGCCATTCATAACGGCTTATTTCACAGTGCTCGTCATGCAGCGGAAATTCAGAATAGAAAAAATATGGCAAATATCACAATAGATATCACTTTTTTGATTCATTAATGTCCAGGGTGGAACTTTTTTTCTTCCTGGATTTGCTCCGGTTTGTCCTGCAGCAGGTTGACGCCATCGGCCCCATATGTTTTCTGACAAGAAAGATATAGATATTGGAATTCATGGCGTATGTTATGTGCTCTTCCTCTTATACCACCTCTACCTCTGCCATTCCTTAACAATGTTTGGTTTACTTGTGTTTATGACAAGGATCTTGTACTATGGGCCCGAGTCTGGCGGCGAGAGTTTTTTTTGAGCGGAAACTCGGCAATGTTCTCTTCTAACTTCTTCAATAATTGTTTTGTACCTCAAGTTTAAAATAAACAGGTGAAAAATAGGGGTTTTGTACGGGATTCTCGGCTTTGGCTTTTTGTGAACTTTTGGAATAAGGGCATATAAATACATGTGAACTTAGGTGGTTTTGGGTGATGGTCTAAAAACTTCCAGTGTTTTTCTTGTAAATTTTAAATATGGACAATCTTGAAAAATCCTTCCAGAGTTTGTATGTTACTCTGCACACCAAGTAATTGTTGTGTGTTAATAGAAATTTTTGCTTGTTTTTTTTTCCCAGGGTTTTCCCTCAGGAGCAGTGGTGTGCAGGGCCTGAAGTGGGGTACATGTGCTTTCTTCTTGTGTGCACTACAATTAGAGCTGCTGTTATTGGGAGGGGGGTCACTGTAATTTGTTGGGTAACTAACTCAATACCCAGTAAGGAAGGTTCTGATAGCCATTTTGGGCACTAGGTGAAGGCATCTGCTTCGAGTGACCTACAAGTAATAGACAGTTTTCCTTTTATGCCCTTTCATATATCTCACTAGAGATCAGGGCAAATTTGACACCATTGCCACGGTAGAGCAAATTTGATCCCTTTTAAGAATATAAAGCAAATTTAAAACCTCTCGTTCCTCCCAACCATCTCCTGGAGTCCTTCAGAGAAAGGTAAATTTGAACATCTTTCCAGTAATCTCAAATGAACTTTTAGTCCGCCCTTTGTAAGTATGGTAGGAACCATGTTGCCTACCAATCATTCACAACACCTTTTTCTATTGGCTAATTACATCATATTTCATTTCAATAGCCAATTGAAATGCAGCTTCCATTGGCATATGTTTGGCGCAGTGCTCTTGGGGTTTTAAAACCAGCTAGAAAATTCATGAATTCTGATTAGCTGTCACTCGTGTGATAAGAGACCTAGAAAAGGCTTTATACAACTCGCTTATTTAGACAAATTTTGTATTTGCAGAATTAAAACCTTACACAGCCAATCATCTGGCCAATATAATGTGGGGTTTCTACCTTTATTCTATTAATTACAATTAACCCCACTTTGGGGGGTCATACTTTTGTTGAAATATATTTTATAATGTCAGTCATTTGTCTGGACATCATCATTAAATGAGGAGTGAAATTGTTGATGAGGTCTGACACTCCTGATGCATTAGGGTTGACATGTGCTTCTTGGACAGGTGGTCTCCCATGATGAGGATGATATTAAGTGAGGAAAAGGACAAGATTAGCAGGCTGGCCCATTTTGTGAGGAAAACTTGGCAAAGAAAAACTTCTAATTGTACTTTTAAAGATGTTTAGTTCCCTTAATTGTTAAACTTTCAAATTCTAATAGTAAGATGGAAAGAAAAAAGAAATTACACAATTTCAGAGGCAGAAATCAATGGGCTGAATTCTAAGCCTGAAATGACAACGCTAGCATTATTTTAACCCCTCGAGGTCTATCACCTTTCTTACAACTTCGGTGATTGGTTCATTACATGATAATTACATGATATCACCTCTGAGTAACCAATACAAATCCACCTTTTATAAGTCTCTGATGGACCTTTAACTTTCACAATAAATACGCATAACCAACAAAATTGCCGTGGGGGGGGGGGGGGGAGGGGGTAGCATGATTTGGACAAGGGGAAGGAAACTCTACTGGTTTCACCAATTCCATATGGCCAAATCAGGAACTGGTATAGCCAATGTTATGAAAGTATCTTTGAGGCTATTCCTTTAAAAAGTATCCTGCCCCCTGCCACTGATATATAAATAGACATATTAAGCTGCTTGGTTATAGATAAAACAATTCTATTTTGTGTAGCCTCTCTGGTGTCTCATAGTAATTTGTGAATCCTGCTTTTGATATTCCCTCATCTGTTTGGAAAGGCCACAGCATGACCGGTCACGTCATGGGGTGAGAGTAAGAGAGAGAGATCTGGTAGTTTTCATGATGGGAGAGTCGACGTTTTCCTTCTTTTCCATTTCTTGTTTCTCTCCTTCCCATCTACTTGTAGAAGTTTCATGATTTCCTCCTTTTCCTTTAAATCTTCTCCCAGTTCCCTCTTTTCTATAACCATATGCCCTTCTTGTTTTTTGTCTCACTTTCTGATCCTTTCAAAATAAGAAGTGCTAATAGGAAAGAAGGAAATATCCTAAGCCACCCCAGGACTATCTTATCTGTAGCAAATGACTATAAAAAAGTCTCCTCGGCCTCCTTGGAGCTATTATCTGATTCATCTGGGAAAATGGTTAATATGATCCCTTTGGCCATCTTCTGAAGATTGTCAGATCATCACATCGCATTCCAAACATCCTTACATTTTCCTGAACGCCGAGGATTTTTTGCGGGTTTTTTTTCGCGTTCACATTTTCCGATGGGCAGTATGCATCATAGATTTATTCTTGAAATGTTTATTTGAATGTGGATAGCGCTGTTCAATGTGAAGAAGGACATGATTTTTAGTCAATTATCCCATTCTATTTTAAATCCTATTTGTCGAGATGATTCAAGTAATTGTGTAAATGCACATGCTAAAGCTACCATAGTACAAACTGAAATGTTTACCCCCTCAGTCATTCCATAGACCCTTGATTGTCTCACTTTTCAGTTGGTGTTTGGTGGCATTTATTGCATTTTTTAAGAAACCTTTCACAAACATCACCTTTAAGAGACACTTGGCACATTTGAAAAGAGTGTGCCCTCAAGATTTTTCAAAACGATATTTTTGCATGTTTAAAGCTTTTATAATACATTCGCCCTCACCTGAAATGATTAAGCCAACTCAGTGTCCTTATTGGTAAACACACGATTTTATAATTAATGTTGCCCGGCCCGCCGTCACCTTAATTTCAGCGACGACGGAAATGGCATTTAACACAAGAAAACGCACGCTGTATGCCTGTTTCCCACGGCATGAACCCTGTTTGGCCGGTCCTGTGACCTTGTGGTTTTAAATATCAATGAGTACGAGTCTATGATATTCATGTAATATCACTTTGTTGAATAAGTTACGGAAAATCTTAAAGTTAGCCTACAAATTCTGGATGTCCTTTAAATCCCTTAGTAACGTTCCGTGTTTGTTGATATGTTATTTTATATGTACAATGTATCTCTATTCTTTCAATGGCCTATACTATCATTTAAGACGCAAATTGAAGAATTTCATATTTTGTGAAAATGTGCCAGTGCCCGCTTTAAAAAATCAAATGCCGTGGTTATATCAACATGCTTTGAGGAATGTTTAACATACAAATTTAAAATGCCTCGCCTTCATTCAGTTTTCCATTGACTTTCATCTTATAGGAAAACCATATCAGATGCACCTACATAATTCAAGATAGCCTATTATTTTTGGCCAATTTTTGTTTAAAATAGAGCTGAAAACACAAATTTAACATGGAGGCCCATTTGGTATGAAATAATCTTTGAAGCAGTTTGCTAAAGAGTTGTCATGTAATTAACATAACATTGTCCATATTAGTTAGTAACGTCTCAAACATTAATGAAAGTGGACGGGTGCCACCTTTGGCAATAGAATTAAGTACCTCTATGCTGCTATTACTACAATCCTGTCCCAATTTTTTAGGGACCCGTCTCAGGTTTTAGAATGATAGTTCTTGGTTTATGGCTTAAAGTGTGGTATTATTTTACAATTGGTATTTTTTTTTCTCCATGTTTGTTAAATAGAGCTGTAAAGACAATTTAACAGGAGGTCCTGTATGCAGTTACATAAGGCCATCAAATTTTTTTTTGGTGCTGTACAACTGTAACAATTAAGTGTTTAGGTTTTTGTAACAGTTATTAAACACTTAACGCTTTAAAGAAACCCAAAAATAAAAATAACCAACTTTTTGTGTCAAAAAGTGTGTATTTTTCTTGGAGAACCACTGCTTCCTATAAACACTAAAAGCATTGAACTTCAAGCGCTGTTTTTTCCCCATTTTTACATCAGAGCAATGTGAATTTTCAACTCGAACGCCTTAACGCGGTTAAAACAATATTATCCTAAGTGTTTAGATACTAACATAACACGTCTTTGTGTTTATTTTGAACACTATAGTGTTAAGCTTCTAAATGACTTTGGTGTTATGGTGTTAACTTCTAAACACCTTGGGTGTTTATTCTTCCTAAACGGCTGCAAATGTATAGTGTTTTAAAAAGCGTTACGGCGTTCATGTTAAAAATTTCCATTGCTCTGATTTAAATGGGAAAACGATCTGAATTTCAATGCTTTTTAGCGATTATAGGGCATGGTCTACGAAAATACCCACCTTTTGACCAAAAAGTTTGGTATTTTTTAGCCTATAATATATAGCTATTGTCATCACGTAGCAAATTAAGAGAGGAAACCAATATATCTCATAAACTAGTCTCTCATGTCTTGTCCAATTCCTTTGAACTTGCAGGGATGCAAGTAATGACATTTCTTCTTTGAAAGTGTTGTTGTGGAATTTTTAAACTTCTGAGCGGATGTTGCGTTTTGAGGCATTTTGTTCGGCCTTTTGTGTTTTTTGGCATGAATTGTGTTTTGTGTAGTCACAGATTATGGTGATTGTCTGTTGTCCTATACTGTGGAATGCATGCTGGTGACAGCTGAAAGCCCAGCATTTCAATGCTGTCTAGAAGCATTGCATTTGCAGCCTAGTCTATAACCAATTGGCAAG
Source organism: Ophioderma brevispina (assembly GCA_023653785.1). Lineage (NCBI taxonomy): Eukaryota > Metazoa > Echinodermata > Ophiuroidea > Amphilepidida > Ophiodermatidae > Ophioderma > Ophioderma brevispina. The sequence goes on along the minus strand of JAMKCH010007298.1, from coordinate 146,126 downwards.
CTAATGTCTTGTTGTACTTGTTGATCCAGCCTATAATAATTCAACTGACGTCAAACCAATCACCAGTGGCCTTATACTGATATCTGGAGCCAAGGTTTTAAAATGCCAACTGTGTTGGTCTTTCTTGGGGGCAAGGCTAAACAATATTGTAGAGTATGTATAACCTTGTGGCTTGTTCAATAGTACGAATGTGAAAATGTGTTATTTATCAATATCCTTATGGATATAAAAGTCTTAAAAACATTGTCTAGTATTAAAAAAAAAACTTTTTTTTTGTTTTTTCAGGGGGATGAAATTAGCCTAATTTGAAGTGCTAATGGTTGAAAACGGTTGTTATTAGTCAAGTACAATTGATGAATATTAAATGATTTTGTTACCAAGTTGTGACTCGTGACACCACCACTTTAAAACATGACCAGACATACTTAGAAACCTTCCTTTTGGACATTGATTGAAAAGCAGATAACTGAACTGAGCATGGCCTGTGTGTAATTAGCGTTTGTAAACAACCTGCTTAATTTTTTTGAATATTGAGAAATAAGAAAATATACTCATGATTTTACCATCATTTGTAAAGCAACATAATGAGTGATTTGCACAGACATAATAGTCCTAGCATTTGACACAAACAGTTTAGTGAATGTCAAGTTACATTCAAAGTGTAGAGTGAGATAGGGAAAGAAAGAAAGAAGAACCAAAAGCGAAGTAGGAGTTACTCTCAATTTTAAACTGCGGTTTAAGGATTCACAGTCCATTTGCAATTCATGCGAACCTGGCGTATACATCCATTAGGTCCAACCTTGAAGTATAAAATATGACACTTAAAATATTATACCAGAAAAAACTGTGTTCCTTGAAATGCATGGAATAACTAGGAATTCTATTCAATCAAATATTGATTAAATGTTTTTTCATTAAATTGGCATATTATGTGGTTCTGTGTAAAAATCAAATTACTAATTTAATACACCTGTAGTTCATAGGTTGGCATAGGCCTACTCAATGATTGGCTATTGATGGCCTAACACTTGAGTCCTTGCGCATGAAAAAATGGAATTTAATTTTACAAAGACAAAAACAAAATAAAGTCAGATTCATGTGTATTTGCAGAGTTCACATCATAATCATTTCAACTAAGCATGATAATAAGTAACCATTTTGCTATTGTATTGCTATTGTGATAAAGGCGCATTTGTAGTCACAGCATGAGATGGATTTTAAGCTTATTTAAGGTGTGAATAATGCACTGGTATGCATTATAAAGATGCAAAAACACAGGTTTCACACGATTAGGACTATCAATCATGTTAAATATAAATTAAGAATAAAAGAAGTAAGCGTTAAACTTTAAGTTAGTGTTAGAAACACTTGTTAAAGCAATGGAGAAGATGTGAAAACAATAGTTCATCATCATCATTATCAAAATCAAAGAAGCATAGAATCATAACGCACCCCGAAATAAGTAACATATATTTAATGGACACTATATGACACAATTAGTGTTGGCCTGTGTCCTTAAATACTATACTTTCCTCCTAATGTAGTGTTCAGGATGCAAAATAATAACCAAGCTTAAATCTATATAGTGTTTAGTCAGAAGCTAAATTCATTCGGGCAGGATTGTAGGACTCTTCTTGTTAAATATTTTTCTTATTTTAATGTGGCAATTTAGATATAGTGTAAAAGGACAAACTGACTAAATATAATAGATATAGTAATTTGTTTTTCACCATAGTTTATTGTAATTATCAAATAAAGAAACATAATTTCTACTACCTATTTCATTTACACTTTGATCTTGGAAAAGTGGTATTGCAATGATTGTGACGGTTTTTATTAGGTTTAAAAACCCAACTTTGTCCGAACATGTACTCTTTGACGTGTTAACAGAATTAAGTACAGGTTTAAACGATTTTTAACAGGGACATAAAACCAAAGATTAAATTAATAGTAAATCAGCATATAAGTACTTTATGGAAATCAATCACATTTTAGAGGAAAAGGTAATTTATTGAGCACTGTTATTAACATGATCAAAAAGTATGGCTGCGCGGTGATATTTTTAACGTTCTGTAGCATGCATTGTTTGAAAAATCAAGTAGTCTATATTATAACTGCAAAAGCTTACCTCAAAGCTATTACATGAAATATCTGTTTCAAACCAGTCAAAACTGTAGAGATATTGTAGACATACTCACAAACAGAACAAATTTTTAAACATAAAATTGTTTTTTAAAGGTTTTGTTTTTTATTGTGAAGAAATGTTACTGATATAAAAAAGTTAACAAAGTTTTAAAAGTTTCTTAAGATGTTATTTTTAATTAATTTTCACCTAAATATAACATTTAGGCTTACGTGATATCCATTATCAGGTCTTATCTTATAGCCAGGTCATTTGTTTTGTTTTTTGGCAAGGGTTCCATATGTACCCCTCTAAAGTTCTCATGCAATTTTAAAAAAAAAATTTGGCCTTAGGGTTAGGGTATCTGTTAGGGTGGCAGGCCATAAAATAAAAAGAAAGAATTTTTCTGTACAATTTTAAAGGGTACATATGGAATTCTTTCCATTTTTAATTAGGAAAGTTCTGTTCCATAATCAAAAAGGAAGGATTTTTCCACTGCCACTTCATTCTACTCTCACAGTTCATTACCAAATTATACGACCATAAAAATATGTTTGCTTGCACGGACCAGGGCAACTTTTTCTGCAAAAAATGCAGTAGAATGTGTCCTGGATGGCCAGGCTCATTATTTGGGTTCTGGGTACAGGTGGTAAGCTAAAAATACATTGTTAGAGTCATTTTTAAAATTTACATAGGCTACTCCCATGATTGGATGATAAGCCTAAATCATTGATTCCATATCAGTGAAAATGAATGAAAAAAAAAAAAAGCTCAGAATAGTGTGGCATATTTAGGGGGGTTCACATCATATTTCTTAGTTAAATTAGTATGACATTGCAGTAGTAACACCATTTAATATTGCAATGATTAAAGGCAACATTTGTATTATCATACATATAAAAACAACATTTTTGGGCTTAAGTTATCTCAGATGTGAAATTATACTCTGGGATATAATATAGACGCCAAAAACCTGGCGTTAAAAGTTCATAAACAAAATGTTATGAATGTGCCATTTTCTATTTAAATAATATATAAAGGTGACTTTAAAGGATGTTGTTTGGTGTCTTTGAATGGATCCTATTATAGGCTACTGATCATTGAATGGATGCTCTGGTTAATTTCTGTTGTTTCGTTAAACGCGGTCTAGGTGTTTATACAGTGACATTGGCTTTTAGAGATGTAATGTAACAGAGCTTCTCTTTGAAGGTATTGCAATTCAACATATTCAGGGAACACTGTGGACTGAGATTTCAAAAATAAATTTTTTGTGTAGTAATTAAAAATAGTCATGTTAAGAATAAAGATATTCACCTAAAAATGCTCATTCCAAAGTTAGGATGAATCGCATTTTCTGTTTTCGGCAGAGGGGAGTATGCAGTAAAGTAAACATGGACAGTATAATAGTGCCATAGGTTACCGGTGTAACAAAAAATTATGGATCCGAAATTTTATAAACAAAAGTGTGATTTTATATATGAAGGAACTTTGATTACTTAGTTATTCCACAAAAATTTATTAGTATTTGACAAGCATATGTAGATGCAAAGAAAACCCAATCTTTTTGAAAAAGGAGTGGTTTTTCATTTGGGAAATATCAGTATGGCATGTTTAAATTTGTGAATGTTGTTTGGATTTTTTTTCAAAAAATTTTTTATATTGTGTCTTTTTTTAAAATACAAACAAATAGTTTAAACGTATTATTCAACTGCGACTTGCTTCAGACTTGCATCGTTGCAGCTTGATATATAGATTCCAGGAAGCTTAAAATCAATGACAAGGAAGGCCACAAAACAACATTCGATAAAAACGAAACAATCTGGATTTGCAAGAGCGAAAAACTGCCTTTAAAGGGATTGAAAGAATCTTGTATAAATAGCATCAATATATTATTCAGTGCTCAATAGCCCAGTGGGGTGCACCACTACTAAAAAGACATAAGCAGAAAAACCGATGCCTCTCATCCCAGGACTAAAGAAGTCTTGTCTTAAGTAGCAAATGCAATGTAAATATAGTCCATTCACTTCAAAGGAAAATGACCTTTGACAAGTAAATTTATTTACTCTAGAGATGACCAAGGTCATAATGCCAATCTGAAGCGACACATCCAGTTGGGGACTATAAGTGTATTCTGACAGACTGGAACATCTCCTTGTTAAAATGTGCAGAATCAGTGTCATATCTTGGGTGCTTTCCGGGTGCACTGCAGGTTGTTCCTGCCAAAACACAATGCAAAATCAGCCTATTTTCGCTATAGAAAGGTCCTTCTGCCCCTTTCCCCCCCCCCCCCTCCGGTTCCCCTTAAAAAGTCAGGTTCTGGATTATGCCGGTGAGAATATATATATGAACAGGGTCTATGAGGTTGTTTTGTGTGTGTGAATGTAGCAAATCCATCAACAACTGGAATAAAAGCAAACAAAATGTTTAATATATTTCCCATGTGGGGCGGATTGGGGGGGGGGGGTGGCGGGATGAGCTAACACAAACAATAACAAATTAATAAAAAAATGTGCCACTTTGCTCCAAATCACGAAAATATCTCCACGCAAAAATATGGCGTAGCAGTAGTTTGGATTGTTTACGAGAATCCTTACATACCAAACTTTAGCTTGACCTGATGCTTTCAAACATATTGAGAATATAATTTCCTGATTGTGCAGAGGATGGTTTTATGATAAAAACAAATTAGAATTATTGGTCAATAATTGGGATGTGTTTACATAAGGATTCTCAATATACCATGCTCAAGAGCATTACTGAGAAGACAATATTTCAACAATTGCATTGTTTCGCTGAATTTGTTCCAAAGCAATTCATGCATTCACAGCAGCTGTGAGATGGTATGTTACAGAGATTCTCTTCAGAGATAATGCCACTCAACAATGACATGCGGGCCTAGAGCATAATGTTTATCCTAAAGTACATAAAGTGAGTAAATGGTTTTTTGATTGAATTTTTTTCCAAATTTACACGAGCTTAACATTGTGCTACTATTGAAGATAGTACCTTATGCCTATCTTATGAAGACATTTGTTTTTTTGGTTCTTTAATTCCCGTGTACTTAGGCCAAAAAAAAACTGTTGACTTGCACACACTGGATTTTAGGAAATTGGGTCGGTCAGTCGGATTTTTTTTCTTTCCCCTCTTCTATTTTCAGGTACCAAATTATTAAAATGTGACATGTTCATCTATACAACTCCAAAACTTGTGAAAAACATTACATACACAATATTCAACAGAACGATTCGGGGGAAAGGTCTTACCAATGTAAAAAACATACAGTTTGGAAAAATAATATTTGCCTAAATCCCAAGCTCAACATTTTATTCTGCACAATCAGCATTGATATCCAAACAAAAAACTTTCCCCCCTAAAAAATTGGTCATGTCAGTTATACTTTGATCGCAAGCACAACTTTTCAACTACCAGGTATTAATTTATTTGAACCAATAACTAGAGTATTACAAAAGCAAAAAGGACAGTCATATCGCTCAGAATTTCTCTCATATTACCAGAAAATTGACAGGTTTAGGATCAATTTGAAAGCTGGTCTTTATGGGACATTCACCTCAGGGACAGAGAGTATTTAAAAAAGATGATGAATGCCTGCGAGATATATTATGACATTCCATAAGGTGATATAATAAGTGAAGAATTGCATCTCATGAATATGTCAACCCCAGACAGTAACGGCATACTTTAGTGTTGTAGATTGAAACTCCAGCAGTGATTGCAAAATCTAAGCGATTGTCATGTTTTTTTGCTTAATTCTTTGAATAATTATAGAAATTTAAAACTGAAAATAGCATTGATCTTTTTGTTTGTTGTGGGTATTTTTGTGATTTGGCAATACAAGTTTGTTCTTGGCTGTTGACTTTAGGTTTTTTGTTTTTGTATTTCCATTAAATGTTTGAGGGATTATTACAAAATATTGTGTGCATAAATTTTAAGCAAATCAGCGTCACTTATAAAATAAATTTAAAAATTAAGCATGTAAAATTTTTTGTTTTATTGGTAAGTATACATGAAACCACCATATACGAGTGTTAGAGCATGTGACTTGGTTCTGAAAGTCACTCGTGAACATCCTATGAGGAATCAGAGAATGGAAAACTATTATAAAAAAAGTGATGGGCTGGGACTATTTAGAGTTGGGGGAAGGCGAGGCAAAGGGAGAGGAGTCAGCCCTGCCCTTCATATGCCGTGCCTGTATATGGTGGCCCTCTAACAACCACCATCCCTATGGCCTTAGGGCTGTGGGACTATCTTTACCTTTTAGATCATGTTTTCCCCCAAGTGAGTTGTAAAAACTTGTTTTGTTGTAAAGAGACATTTAACCCACATCCACTCCATCTCAGAGAAGTGTATTCACAATGTCCACACCAGGTCATAGACCAGAAGCTATAGACTAGAATGTTATCCAAGAATGCTAGCGGACAATACAATTCACCTGCTACATCTGGGTTGGTTATGGAATTCCTATTGTTCTATATACAATGTTCTGAAGGTTTAGTTGACTTTACAAGCAAGTGGATTTACTGCCAATCTCTTTTGAAAATTCTTGCACAAAAACAAAGAATTAATAGGGTTACGGAAATTTTACATTTATTACTACACAGTGCCCTAAAGCGTGCAACAAAACGATTTTTGAGTAGTATCCATTATTGTGTCATATGTATTGATTTCCTTAGAAACAGACCCCAATATATTTTTACAATGTATTTGGCTACAGAATGTACCAGAATTGAAACAAAAGATGATCTTATGATTTGCTTAATTTCAATATAAACACATAGGCGTGAATTTAGTATTTTGCTCCTATTTGTTAAATGAAGAATTTCACAAACAATAATTGTTTTTCCCAAAAAAATAATTCTAGCTTTAATCCTTTCACATGGATATTTTTGATAGAAAAACGCTTTACATTTGAGTAGAAATCAGAATTTCTTATACTTTTAGTTATACCTCTTTTGTGAAATCTCTCATGGCACCTGTAAAGCCACTGGTCTATCATGCATGTTATGTTGTGCATTGCAGATAACCATCACAGAAACTAGATCCCCAAGACCGGTTTAATCCCCTGCGCACTATCACCTATGATACCAACATCTCTTAATTGGCTCATTACAGGACATCAACATGAAAGAGCCCTATGAAGTAAAGCACTCAGAATAGTGCTTATATATCTTTGTGTATAAAACCACCCATACCACCACTTCTTACAGTACTCTGATTTGCTCATTAATAATATTACCGTACAAGTGACAATCAAAATAGTGCTGCGATACCGAGTGGATAAGATGGACGGTAGTGCTCCAGGGGGTTATGGACAGCTTGGTCATGTGCATCAACAGAAAATCTCTAGAGCGCACTATTCATATGCCAAGTACTCATCAAGGTTTCATGTGCAACTCACAAAAAGCTATCCCGGACCCGGAGGAGAAGGCAACCAAATTGAAGCCCAAACATGTTTGTTCTTCTTGGATGTCAAATCTAGATTGATTCCAAATTTGGTAATAAATGGTAAAATCTCTTTACAATTAAATTTACGCCCAATTTATGGCTAATTCTTCAAAGTGTCAAATTGTTGTCGTGCTGCATCAAAATGTTAATGGGGCATTGCCCTTTAGTCAAACCGGCACCTGCCCACATTGTCTCCATCTAGGAGTTTATACCATGTTTCAGTGTAAGGTGGAGTTGGAAAATGATTCCCATTCTTTATGCCCAATTATATTATACACATGTTGTCAGAATGAGAGATGATCAAGTTGGTGTGAAATACACTATAGTTCTATAGTATATTTTACTGTCTATTTGTATTTTCCCTTGCACCTCTTCTCTTAGGATTTTTCTTCAAAAGGTACTTATCAAAAGGTAATGTTTCATATATAGTGCAATGCACTATAGGAGCTAGGATATAATGGTGCATTTGTGTATGTTATAACCAGTTAGTTTTGAGTGTGTTCGATAGGATCTTGGTAGTATTTCCAGAGTGATTTGTATGGCACCAAAGACCATAAATATTTTCATGTTATGACATTTGTCGTGTGATTTGGCAGAAAATGCCACTGTGTGGTGGGAGGTGAGACTCCCACTAATTTGGAAAATCCTGTGTGGGTTTTTCTATGAATAGTTATATACTCTGGTAAGGAGCGGTTCATTTTTCGCCAGAAGGAATGGACACATTCGGGGTATTATTTGTGCAGAGGGGAAAATGGAAAATTCAACTTTTCAGGTCATTAAAATGGACAAAATTACAACTTATTCGGCGGTCCGGTCATTAAAAATGGACAAATTCACTTTTCGGGTCATTATTTATGCCAGGAGGAATGGAGGAAGATGGCCAAAAATTCAACTTTCAGGTCATTAAAAAATTGACAAATAAACTTTTCGACGATCATATATTTATGTCACAGGCAGGAAATGAACAAATTCAACTTTCAGGTCATTTATTGATGTCAGGAGGGAGGAAGGACAAATTCACTTTTTCGGGGTCATTAAAAGATGACAATATTCACTTTTCAGGTCATTTTTTATGCCAGGAGGAAATGGGACAAATTCAACTTTTTGGGTCATTATTTATGTCAGGAGGGAATGGACAAAATTCAATTTTCAGGTCATATTATGCCAGGAAGGAAATGCAAATCAACTTTTCAGGTCATTTTATGTCAGGAGGGGAGGGAATGGACAATATTCAGCTTTTCGGGTCATTTAGTATGTCAGGAGGAATAAGAGATTTCAATAGCTTCCCCACATGCATTGCTTCCAATGGAGGTTTTGTTACAGGTACTGATGTGGGTCGTTAGTGATGAAAACATGGCTAAATTGACGTACTGTGATCACAAAACTTGCATTTAAGAGCGTGTAATCCTAAACGATCCACATGGAAACCTGTACAAAACTTCCAATGGAAGCACTGATCTGTGGGAAGCTACTGGTATCTTCTTGGAGGAAAGTGACAAATTCAACTTTTCACGGTCATTATGTAGGTCAGGAGGGAAATGGACAATGAAACTGTTAGGGTCCATTATTATGTCAGGAGGGGAGGGAATGGAACAAATTAAACCTTTTCGGGTCATATTTACGCAGGAGGGAAGGACAAATTCAACTTTTTCGGGTTCATTATTTATGTCAGGATGGGAATGGACTATAATTCAAACTTTTCAGGTCATTTTTTTATGCCAGGAGGAAAAGGAAATGGACCAAATTCAACTTTTCGGCGGTCATTATTTATGCCAGGAGGGGAATGGATAAATTCAACTTTTCTGCGAAAAGTGTTGAAATTCTGCTATGTACCATTTCAAAAATTTTCCATTCCCTATTTTATGAAAGAACTTTCTCCTGTTCACCCTCCCACCTTGATGTGATGATTTGTTCTTCTCCTCGTGCTTAGTGCCTTACTAAATTCCTCCCAAACCATTTCATGTGCCCCCCCAGTATAAATGATACCCCCTAAGACTTGTTAAACGGGTGGATATAGTACCATTATCTACTTTGTGATGATGATTAGGATTACAAAAACCTGTTAAAAACAGTACTTGACATCTGCACAGACCTGTAGAAAGCAAACTTCTGAAGCATCCTTTGGTAAAGTTATAACTGAAATATTTAAAATACAAATTAAAGCAGCCCCCTTCAAAGAAGAGCGACAGCAGGAGGAAAACTATTTTATTCTGTACTCAAAAAAATGGAAAGGCGTAAATTAAACCAAGGAACATTCCCAAACAAAGATTTAGATTTACGCTTTGTTTAAAGCATACAAAGCGCACGTTTCACAACCACTCCAAAAATATAGTTTGAAAATATGAATGTATAGTGAGGCAGGCAGGGCAGCCAGGAAGGCATTCCGACTTTGTTGTTTTTTTTGTAAGTTTCCAGGGCTGACATTCCTCCACCGGTCAAAATGAGGTTTGGGCTTTCAACATGAGTGTATGTCAGTAGTAGTTCAGTTAACAAGACGACACCCATTGGTCTGTTGGTTGGGGCGTCTGGTGCAAGTGTGTTCACTTGAACTTGGAACTATTCACTTGAAAAAAGTTGAATTTAATTTACAGTAGAACAAAAACAAGAAAAACAATGAGTTTTGTGGTGTTCATGAGAAAAAAAGCCAAAATACATGTATTTTTTACATTCCCCAAATCCCAATGCCCTTAAACCAATTATTGACTGAAATGTAAACCAAGCGATTTTTTGAAATGTGGGTTACTATCAAATCAGTGATTTTGCTTTAAATTGATATATTCTTAAAAATATTTAAAACTAGATATTTATAGAATAGTATGTGCAATTTTTAAACAAGCATAGGTAACATGCCCTGCAAAGTAAATGAGACCAAAAAGAACTTAATTATAGAGAATTTTTTTAAACTTTTTTCTTGCAACAGATAATATCATTTATATATGCCAAATATTTCATGGTTCATCACTTCCACAGGTGGACACTGATGGTCAGACGTTTTATGGGAAAATTGAGTCAATCTGGTGCAGTCGAATAACTTACCATGCTTTGTAATATCATTTGATTGGCCAACCCTTAGGAATTTGAAAAAAGAACATCATTAAAATCAGAGGTATGTGTCTGTTGTATTGGAGTATAGGTTTCCTAACGCACCAAGGGTTATGAGAATCTTAAGATTGAAACATATGGTAGAGATATCCAAGATGTTGCTCTTTTTACCTTTCACCATACATTAATAACACATTTACAGTAATGGTCTCAGTCAGCATGAATGTTATGGGGGGGTTGTTGTTAGTTGTCAGAAATTTCCGGCAATAGGGAATTAGATATTGGACTCTTTCTGCAAGCTCTGTCATCTTTCCTGTTTTTGTACCTAACTCTACCTTATAAATAAGGAAGAATAATAGAGGTTTTGTTTTGAGTTGCAATTTCTTTTGTAGTGCTTTTCTAAGTGCTTAGGAAAATAAATTCAATGTTGCTTAATTTGAAGGTGTGGATATATAATTAGTTAGCTCTGATGAAATACATCTTCAGTGATTCCCAAATTGAAATTTGGCATTATGTGATTTTGAGGAACAAACTTGTGTAAAGTGAAGACAACAATAATGGATGACAGTTATGGCAGAGAGTGGTGATAATGATGGTGATAATGAGAGGATGAGATACAACAATGTTAATGTGATACCATTGACCGGCAAGACTGCTGCCATGATGCTCATGATCTAAGTACTGCCGTGACCCTGGCCCCGGAAAAAAGATAGTGATGAGGATGAGGAGGGGAGGAAGCTTGAGGAGGGGATGAAGAAGAGGGGGACGAAGAAGGAGAGGAGAAGAGGAGGAAGATGAGAGGAGGATAGACGAGGAGGAAGTAACGAGGAGACAAGAAGCGGAGGAAAGAAGAGGAGGAGGGAAGAAAGACAGAAGAAAAGAGGAGGAAGAAGCAGAGGCGGGAAGAAACCAGACGCGGCGGCGGAGGGCGGCCGCGGCGGCAGGCCCCGCCCGAACCGAGAGGCCGCACCGCAGGCGGAGGAAGCCGAGGAATGAGAAGAAGAGAGAGGAAGAAGAAAGAAGAGGAGGACAAAGAAGTAGGAGGGAGGAAGAAGATATTTTCTTATGAGAAGGAGGAGGAAAAGAGGAGGACAGAGAAAGAGGAGGAAGAGGAGGGAAGAAGAAAGACGGGGAAAAGAAGAGGAGGCGGGGGGAAGAAGAAGCAGGAGTAGGAGGGAACAGAAGAAGAGGAGGAGGAAGAAGGGACAGAAGAAGAAGAGGAGGAGGAGGAGGAGGACACAAGGAGGAGGAGGAGGAGGAAACAGAGGAGAAGGAAGAAGAAGAAGCAAGAGCGGAACAGAAGAAGAAGAGGACGGGAAGAAGAAGAAGAAGATACAGAGAGGAAGGAAGCAAGAAGAAGAGGAGGAAGAAGAGGATGAGGAATGAAGAAGAGAGGAAGAAAAGAAGAGGAGGAAGAAGAGAGTGGAGGAAGGAAGAGGAGGGAAGAAAAGGAGGAAGGAAGAAGAGGAGGAAGAAGAAGAGGAGTAGGAAGAGGAAGAGGCGGAAGAAGAAGAGAGAGGAAGAAGAAGAGGAGGAGGGGGAAAGAGGAGAAGAAGAGGAGGAGGAGGAAGATGAAGAAGAGGAGGAAGATGAGGAGGAGGAGGATGACGAGTAGGAGGAGGATGATTAATGAAGAAAGCGGAGGAGGGATGAAGCGGACGGTAGATGAAAGAGGATGAGGAAAGAGGAGAGATAATGAGAGAAGAGGAGGAGGAGGATGAAAGAGGGAGGGTAGAAGACGGAGGGAGGATGAAGAGGAGGAGAAAGAGAGAATGGAGCGGATGGATGGAGATGGGTGAATGAATTGATGAAGAGGAGGAAAAAGGAGGAAGAAAGGAAGGGTTGAGAGGAGGATGAGAGAAAGGGAGGAGGATGAAGAGGTGGATGAAGGAGGCGGAGGAGGTGGAGAAGAGGAGGAGGAAGAGGAAGACGACAATTAAATGACAAAGACGAACCAGCAAAAATGATGATGGCAAATAATATAAGAGAATGGAAATGGCAGTGAGGAATTAACAGCAGGGTTTAATTTGAAATATGCAGATAACAAACATAATGTGAATTAACTAATCTAACACAAAAATTACTATATTAATCACTGCACGTAGTTTAAAGAAATGTTAGTGCCGACACTGCTTCATAAACTGGTTCTGGCATTCAGACATGAAGGCGAGTTCAGATACACTTTGATAGAAAACATATGGCCACAATTGTATAATGGAATTCAATGATTGAAAATTAAGCAATCAACCACACAAATGGGGAGGGGAGCATCTCAAATTCCTTGAATATTGTGTATTTTACTCGACCGAGGATTTCCCAGTGGAAAGTGTTAGATGTTGATTTTCTATAATCCTTTTGCACATTGTCACCATAGCATGAATGGGGTTTACCAATCAAGCCAGGGAGGGAAGCGAAGGAGGAACGAGAGGAGGGTTTAGTGCTACACTGATCGCGAACACGCCTTTTATCATCAGATTTTCGCTGGGCTTACTTCAACTATGTGAAAAAGTAATGAAGTGCATCAAGTCTGATGTTAGGCACCCTGGATTTAAAAGATCAGTAATTTATGAACTGAAAATGTTCTTTCATCAGTAATTCTTGCCATTCCCATCAAATGAAACTAGATTATCTATACTTCTTTTAATCTTGGCGACCCATCAGGGGGCAATGCCAACATTCATGAGTTACACAATATTGATATTCACAAGGAGCACAGTTCATTGGGGTGTCGTACTTGTACATTAATTGACATTGAACTCTTTGTGTTGTTAATATCGGGGTATCATATATCATACCCAAAAAACCCAGGGGGTGTATGTTCTAAATTACTATTGTGTGAATTGAATGTAATGTAACTGTGCCAAGCGCACATTGAGATTTTACTGCTCAAGTGATTTAACCCTTTCCAAACCCGTATTCTGTATAGGTTATAAACGGCTTCAGTGGTTTTGGGGGTGGCGTCCCAAATGAAGGAAAGCCATCTCAAAAACCCCTGCTAAGGACTAGGCTTGTTTGGACTTATTTGAATGCCTTTTTACAATGATTCCAAATATGGTCATAAAAAAGGCATTATAGTAAAAAAAATGGAAAAAAAGATACGAAGTTTACTATAGTTATCTTCAGGGTCCCACAGGCATAAGAGTTAAGGTATTTAGCAGCGTCGATAATGCCGAGTATGAGAATAAAAAAAAAGTATGCAAAATGTGTTTTGTAAAATTATAAATCAAGGATAAGTGTGCGCAATTTAATTTATAACTGCTTTAATGTAGAAACAACCCATCAAATAGTGAAAAAAAAACAATGAAGTATTTGAGGAGGGGAAATTTGGTAAGGAAAATTTGTTTCATTATACAATCTCACATTAACCGACAATAGCGATAAAGGTCTCTAAAGCAGTTGATCGTGGTTACACCAGTACAGAATAACACAAAAGATCAATACATTTTGTGTTTGAGGTCAAACTGTAGCAAATTTTGATACGCACAGATAGCACTTTAACAGAATAGATACAAAGTCTTGGCCTTGTCTTTAATACACGATTTCAAGCCAAACCACTTGCAGTATTTTGCATATCCAACCATAACAAAAATCAAATATTATGAATTGATGATTTTTTTTTTGACTTTCGGATAGCAAATCGCCGGCTTTCCCTTTAAGTCTAAAAATCTACATCCCCCGGTGGGGTTTGTTTTGTAATATATTTGGATAATTTGATATTATGTTATTTTGGAGATTTAAAAATTATGTGCTATGAACTGTGTTAGGTAATGAGTATCCAAAGTGCCGAATATGCTGCAGTTTTATAAAATGTATCTTATTCTTTTAAAACAAATTGTGAGAAGCATCCTGTGTGTCCCTTTTAAAGGTCAAATGAGAGATTTTTTTGAGGCCCCATATATGTGGGTCCATAATAGTAATTTCACATAGATTAGACACTAACTAGATCTCCTTACCTTGTATGGCTACAGAATTTTTTTAAAGAGAGAAAAAACTGATTTTGATTTGCTTGCTTTATATTTCATATAAATCATAGTCTGAATTTTGTATTTGCTTCTCTACGAAATTAGAAGTTCCACAATTTTTTGTACCAAAGAAACATTTCTCACTTAATCCTTTTCAGATGGTAATATTTTTGATGGAAACTTTACCTCAGGGCAAAACAGTACTTTCGATTTTTTTTAGGACACCTGATAAGTGAATCTCCGTTCAGCAGCACCTTAAACAAATTGGCAAGAGCATCTGTGTCCATTTTTCAAGTGCATTTTATACTCACATGCTATCACACTCTTAACAAATAATATATTGCTGATAAGTTACTGAATAGTTTCTTGTTTTTTCTGTAATGCTCTCTCAAGTCAGATTTAAACTAAGTTAAAGGTGCATTTTGTGTTCATAGTACCTTCTGTTTGTTCATGGGTCCCTAGATATCCCTTGAGAAAGGCTTTATTCCACAAAATTGTAGTTTTATCCCAATCGTGTGTTTTTGATATTATGAGCAGATGCTTGTTTTTCCTACAATCCCATAGGCCACTGTGGCTGTAATTTCTGTCCTTTACGACAGAAAATACAAATTTTCAAATTTCTTACAGATAATGACCATATTTTGCACTTAGTTAGGTACACATGATTACTAATGGCTAATGTCAGATAGAAAAATCCTCAACTTTTTTAGGTAAGTCGGGGGACAGGTTTGTGGATCACGAAATGCCCCTTTAACTTTTCATCTCGGAATCCCTTTAAAGTCATGCGCCATCTCATATTGAACAAAGTAATAAGACCCCCTAAGTCATTAGGCATCATATATTCTCCTCCATCACTACATTTAAGATAGATCACCCTCCTCTTTACATCTTAACACCCTAAAGGTCCAAGTGAGAATGTACAATATCAAGAGTCTAATGGCATTACATCATTTTGGTTTATGTGAGCAAACATGTGAATGCACTATAATGCTATGTTTAGCTACTGCATAGTTTGTTCTCTCATCCAGTAATTCCCTCCATCACATCAGATTTAAACTAGATTACCTTTCCTCTTTTTTATCATAGCACCCCTTTAGTCGCCTCGTACCTGTCCACGACTACATGCGCACAAGCATTCGGTTAGTACCAAGACCGGAAGGCAAGGTCACCCAAAGGTCGCAGTTATAATTTTGCATGTTTGGTGTGTATCACACGTCGGAATACTTTTTTGTCTGTTGATAACATCACCAATCAAATTTAGTAGTATATTCCTTTGCTACCAGTATGTATAAGAACATGCTACAACAAAACACCACCGCTATTCTCATATTGAATAATCTGATCATGGCCAGAAGAATTGGGGATACGATTTCATGGAAAACAAGTCTTTGTAAATGTTTTGAATTTTGGGAATTGATTTTTCTCATTACTTCATTCAATAGGTATAGATTTTTTGGATATGGGATGGTATTTTTAATAGAAATCATTACTATTTGCAATCATTATTTTAAAAAACTTGCCTGTCCTGCCAATGCATCTGGGGGGGCCTCATTTATCACATCGACGTGTAATGCGCAATATTAATTAATTAATTCCAAAAGCAATGTTGGTTTGTTTTTATGCGTCGGAATATTAAACTTCATTTTGTATCATATGGTTTAGAAGAATATCCTTGAAGCCAGAAGAGAAGAGGAAGATATGATTCTGGTGTAACCGTAAACTGATCATGAACCTAATAAAAATTGGTATTGGTTCAGGCGGAGTAGGCACTGCGATGCTCACCCAAATAAAACTTGCTTTGTCGATCGTATTTCATCACCTAGCACGGTAAACATGGACACGATGTTATGAATAACATGATATTACAACATACTTTGCTGCGGTTTTTATTAGTCTTTTGCGGCATATAGCGGAATCAGGCCAAGTAGTGCTTTATTTATAAAGACTTACTGCAGAATCTGCATTCAGTTTGTCTCCCACAATGTATCACATTAAAGCAATTACAGCACATTTTTTTTGAAGAGTGCGCCCAATTTTCCAGATATTTTGAGATTTTTGCACAGTTGTATTGGTAATTGACTAGTAAACAATACCTGTTTGTCTCAACAGAAGGAATTTTGTAATTAGAATAATTAATATCGGAGGTCTCCGATAATAATTCAACAGCTGCTGGAAACGTCCTTCTAACATGAAATTGCGCCATGTACGTGCCTACGCTCATCCATTAGTAGTTCTGTTGGTTCAGGAGGGTCAAGTTAGAGATCATTTTCCTGAGGTGACACTAATTCATCATGGACGGACATAAATTTGGCGTTTCCAGCTCCACCATTAAATTACAGCCAGGGATCCCCGATTCTAATTGATTTGCTAATTTCAATATAAAACAGGCTGAATTTTGTATTTTAGAAATTTCACAATTTTTGTATCAAAGAAACATTTTTCAGCTTAATCCTTTCAGATGGGGATTTTTTTATGGTAAGTGTTACATTAGAGCAAAAATCAGTACTTTCAATTTTTTTAGGGACACCTGATATGTGAAATCTCTCATTGCATCTTTAACCTGTGTAAACAGGGTAAATAAGATATAGGGATCCATAATTTTAATTATAGAATTTTTTCTAATACTTAGGTCATCCTAAGGGAAGGGGTCATTATTTATGCTATGGGGGAATGGAGGAGTTAAGAGGGAGTATTAACAAATTGAACCATAACCAACATGAACATTTTCATCATGGAGAGAGAGGGGGAGGGGAACATGAACTTTAAATATTATGTGAGATTTGAGAAATGGAAGCAAAGGGGAATATGAAATCTTTCACTGTAAAAAGTTGAAATTATTCATTCCCTCACTGGTGTAAATAATGACTACTCCCTAAGCTAAATCACTTTGAAGGAGTTTTATTCATTAAAAATAAATCCAAAAGTACCCAAATCTCTGCCATATGAAATGTTGTATTTTTGCTTTAAATGAATGTTTAGTGGCATATAATTACCAGCCACCATGGACCCATGCACATGTTTGCAATGCCGCAATCGCCCCAAACCTCCTTAGCAGTTGCTCGTATAAAGAAATTACACACGCAGAAGTTCTGATGTTGTTGGTCACATGTTCAAATTTAGATATATTTTGACTGTTTTGATAAATACTCTATTAACAAATCATTTCTGCATTCATGCTCTATCATTTGATGTTTGCCCTGAACACTTTGATTTAGGATAATCGGTGCAAGCAGCTATAAATAGGTGCATAGTTCCGGCAACTGGTAACGTTATAAATGACGTGATGACATCTCAGTTGAACGGACTGTTACTGTAAGTCGTAAAGTTGGGACATTACAATTTACTCTCATCAGCAGATTTCCTAAAACGATGGAGCTGTTTCAAAGCAAATGTTCATAAAATCGCAGAAATAAGCCTGCAATGGAAACTGCTTAATCTACGATGTGGGAAAAATTCATAGGATTTGGGCACTAAATGTTCAAGGCTGGCGCTTCGGCAACCCAGGGGCATTCGATGACAGAGAATTAAAAACAAAAAAAAATTGGTTGTCTTTGGGGAGACAGCCAAAATGCCCAATACGGGTTCTCCAGGTATTTCAAATTTTCAAAATTTTCCCCAAAATAGCGGACTTTGGCGTGAAAGTTTGGTAAAATTTTTAAAATATGAGGTCTTGGGTGACATTATCAAAATAGGTGGGGTGGGGTTTGGGTCACAACGATGCTAACAATATGGGACGTCTTGAAAAAGCCCCCTTACATGCAGGTAACCTCCAAGATGGGAGTGCCCCCTTCCTATAAGAAGGGGATGCTGAGGCTAATAGTGTTCAGCTGTCTCAATCATCTAAAATTTAGTCACAAAATTATTTTTAAGTTCGGACTACAAATTTAGTGTAGTGTTTAGTTGTGTTTTTTACTTTTAAATTTGAATTTTGTTCTTTAAATTTGAAATTGGAAGAGTAAAAATTGTGTAAAAAACAACACAGATGTAATAGTGTCCATTATTCTAAAGTAATTGCATTTTCTTTGGTGTTTGTTTGTTCATGCAAACTTAAAACCATTCCATTTATGCATTAGGACACTGTTAAAAGAGAATTTTAACCATTTTAAAAAGGAAAACACTTGAAAATCTAGCCACAAATCCATGTCCATTTTAAATGGCCTTGGGCATTAAAATTGTTGTTTGTCATACTGGACTACAGATATTAGTGTCTGAAGTTTTTTTTTTTTACTAAAGGAGATACATTTAGGATGTAATAATTGTATCTAGTACGAAATACAAAAACGGTTAGTTGATGAATTAATAGATTGGAGATTATTCAGTTATGAAGTTTTTTCTGTATAGTTCACAAAGCACTTAAATCGATGTCTTCTAGAAACACCAACACTTCCAAAATTTGGATTCTCTTACTGGCCCAATTAAAATAGTTGATGGGTTACTGCAAACAAACAATTTTTGTTTAGGCCTAGTGCATTCTCATGCAAGATAAAATCATCTGTCAACCGATGTCTGTATTGAACAGTTTGATTTTAAAATCATCCCTGCCTTCAGCTATAAATAGAGTTGTTGCACGTGTTACAAATAACATCACGGTTATGTCTGCTGTTCCAACTAGTGTTGTTTCACAGCGGAGAGTCTTGCAGAATGGAAATCACGCTTGGCGTGTTGTACCCGCCCAGTGGTATATGTAGACAGTCGGGCTATGTTCGTTGACCACAATTTTGCATGTTTTTCGGCAGAGATTTTTTGGGTTTAATGAGCTTGAAATTAGCATCTTCATTTTGGTTGACGTTCGAATAATAGAAGAAAAGTTCAAGACAGACGTGACACGTGTACACATACCCAACTGCGTGCATCATGTTTTCATACAATCAAACGGTGCGTTTTTTTTAGCAGGCATGTAACAAAAATTACGTCTGCCAGTAGAGTTTCTCATCTAACCATCAAAAGTGTGTCATGAACCCTGTCTGCTATGCTAACTTAAATGCTGACTCAGAGATTTCCTGAGGAAGGCACCCTCAATTTTCAAACAAATTGTGTTTTTTTGCATTTTCATAATGCTTGTCCATGTAATAATCACTGTGTGAATTAACTTAGCTCAAATCGAAGTCCTTCATATAGAAAATCACAACTTTGTTTAAAATTTCCAGATCCGAAATTTTTGTTTTACACGGTATCCTATGGCAATGCATACTGTGCATAAATGTTTACTGCACGAAAATGGAAAATCTGATTCATCTCTAACTTTGGAATTGAGCATTTTCGCTGACAAAGCATACCATTCTTATTAGAATTTAGCCAATTATACATAGTTTTACTATACATTGTTAAAGCCACTTTAATATTTGACGTGAAAACTACATTTAAACGAGATAAAACATGCGTCGCGTCAGGTCGACATTTTTCAAAATGCTTCACATGACCATCTAAGAAGCCACTGATGTATGCCACAGAAGAGAATGTTAAATCGTGGCAAGAATCTTAACAAAGTGGTATTAGTGTTCCGATTTATGTCTATTGTGTTCTCTACTTGATATGAGAGGCTGACACTTGCACATATGCACCATCAAGTACTGTGGGAAACAACTTGTGGTTTTGATGGTAGAAGCAATAATGCACATTGCATTCAATACTGTGCTAATATTGATGGTTAACCATTAATTCGTCAGTTTTTGTTTATGAAATGGAGTTGAGGGCTCAAATTTCAGGACATCAATGAGAAAAATACGGCCTTTCATCTGATATCAAAATCGATGCTACTTCAGGTAAATCAGGGGGTCCCAAACACGATCGGAACAAGCACCTTTATACTTTCTCAATGATGACCATTGCAGAATATGTTGTGGATTTACATTGAAATATTTCAATTTGTACTGATGAATTTACATCATTGCTCAATGATGATCAGTGTCTGAAAAGACCAAAGATAAAAAAGGGGCAAATCAACTTTCAAAATTTGCAAACTTTCAAGAAGTAGCAAGCTAAATTTAACACATTAAAGGCCCACAAATTAGGCTAAATCACTTGAAAGTATTTAGCCTCCTCCTCCTATTAAGGCTCAGACAAGTTTTATGGTATGATATTTTGTGTATAAAATCTGTTTGTATTCTTCCAAAAGCAAGCTGAAATCGAACTTCTAAAATCGGACTTCTTCCCATAAAAACTTCCTTGTCGTTCTGGATATACCTGTTGTGTTGTAGCCTAAGGCACTCCACAGCGGGCCCTGAGCACTTCTCTGGATTTGTTGCGCATTATAAGAATTAAATAATATTATTATTAGTTTAATATTTCATTCAAAATGTACCAGTGCCACTTTAATTTCAGTATTTTTTTGCTGGACTTGTCCTTTAATTAACCTATAACACCACATCCGTTTTCTAGCCAATCCCCAGGAGGGAGTGAAGGAATAATGGAAGAGGGGAAAGAGAAAAGTCAGAAATTTGGGTTGGTCTCCAACCAGAGCCCTTTGGGCCCTAGTCCCATGACCCGGTATAGCACGCTACGACGATCTTGCTGGCCCAACCATGACCGGGTATAGCACGCTACGACGATGTCGCTGGCCCAGCCAGTGATTTTGCATTCACTACAATCGGTATACATTGTCGTTTGCTAGTGTTTGGTACCATTAGAGTTAATAGTATTGGCAAAATAATCTGCTCAAAGAAGCAGATAGTTTGTCTAAATCTACCATGCCAAATCCCAAATATTTCCTGGTGTGTTCTTAACAGCAAGACACAGCATGTGAGTAAGATATTGTGAACCATGGCACAGAAATCCAATGGCAAAGTAGTTTTCAGAGGGGTCCATGTGAGCCCCCCCTTAAATACACTGTTCAATGGAAGTCACCAAACTATGCCCATGGAATTGACTTTCACAATGATAATATGCTCGGGAATATGCTCATCCACCAAGGACTTAGTTCAATGATCTCTATGTACATGTATTGACATAGACTGAACTTGTGTATTCTGGATATCATATATCATCTTCAAAAACCAGGGGGTGCATTTTGTAAATGGATGTTACTGAACTGTGCCATGGCATTTGAGACTTTACTAGCTCAGACGTATTTGGCTGTACCAGTTGTCAAGAAAACTGCTCATTTGAAGGTCCTGGCTATCTGATCAAACAAAACATCAAGCAGGACACTCTTTTGTGCAAGTTAAGTGTTGTAACAAACACTGATCCACCTGAAAATAAACCTCTAATAACCCGCTGAAATTGATTGTGTGTGTGCGTATGACAGACCATATTGCGAGGTTATGACGGGTCTGTCAGCGGTTCATATCTAGAATACCTTGAAGCACTGATCAATGCTACACACAATATTGGATTCGCCTTCCCTTTTATTTTAAATTTTTTTCTCTTGCTCTTGCTTTAGGCTCCAGCTCGCATCCCTCCTCTAAATACTGCACTTAGATGGATGTTTTTGACGTAAGCGTTTCATATTTTTTTTTATACGAAAATTCTGTCAGTGACAAGATGATCATTGATTGTTGGTGACATATTCAATCATTTTTGCAAAATCAAAGCTTAGTATTTAAAAAAAAAAGATCATTGGAAAGGATACTGTTAGTCGAGATGAGAAAAGCTACCTGGAAATATCTTCACTTTATTACATGTTTTCATCATCAGTTTTTTATGTATAAGGACTCCAGGGGTGTCCGGGGACCAAGGCCCCTGTTTGCCAACCTCTGGCCATTTAATTATAATAATAATTGGGGGGATGATAGGCGATTGCTACATATCCACTTACATGACTTGGAGTAAGTATTTTCACATGATTTGGCTCGGTCGGAGTTGATTGCAAACTTAGACCCACTTCCCCCAAGAGCTGTGTAGTCGTACATTCTACTGAGGATTGAGGAGGGGGCAACAACCGTGGTTTCGTGGTGGTGGGATAGTCAAATCGTTTTGGTTTGATGGGAAGGGGAGCTTATGGCTTCAGTATTATTACGACACCAAGAACCACTGTTGCAGACATTCCTCAGGTTAGGGGTTTGATGAAGGACTCCATGGCTTTTTTTCCAGTGGCGCATGGCGTAACCAGTGGGGCGATTGGGGTAAGCTGCCATCCCCGGACACACAAAAATTGGAAGTGGAGCAAAAAATGGGAAGGGAAAAAAAGGGAGAAGGAAAGAAAAAGAGAAAGGGAAGAGAGGAGGAAGTGAAAAGAAGAGGAAAAAATCAGAGGGAATAGAAGATAAAGGGAAGGTTGACCCGATGTGGCTCCTCCCCACCCCCCGCCCCCCATTGGTAAATTTGAACCGACTGGAAAAAAATATGGGTCTATCTATCTAACCATAAATTGGCACTAGAAAAAATGGGAAACTTCTGAGTCTTCCACCCGCCTCTCGCCCCCACTGGAGGCTTAGGTTCTGTTAGGCACCCACTGCAGGGCTATACATCCAAATCGACTATTTCAAGAAGCATCAATTGGAGCTTGGGCTCATTTGTCCAAGAAGCCAGATGTGCTACATATTAAAATATAGAATACAGATTATTTGTTTACACCCTGTTCTAATATTAAACACCAAATTTTGTACATAGCTGTACCTCCTGTTGCATACACAGAGAATTCCTCACACCATCTAAAGCATTTTTTCACACGGCCACAAACTTCCAAAGGTTTTGAAACTCCAGAGTGAACTTAAATCCATTATTTACTTCACTCCAAATTACTCCACACTATGGCGCCAAAACCTGAAATCACCCCATCCACCTGACCATGCTCCTCCGCTTCTCATAATCGAGTTTAGAACCGGAAGTCACCATACAACCGGAAGCCGTGCACTTCGCGCGTTATCATTCAAACACCGTAAGTTGTCGCAAAAACGATGACCTTGCGAGGTCACCCGGATCCTATCCCCGAAGCTGTCCCACTGCACAACACTCTGACACTCCAAAACACTCCGTAGTGTTATTGGAGTTTGATTTTCACCCCCTAGTTTTTTTAGGGGGATAAAACCCCCGCAGACCCCGATAAAACTCCGGAGTTTAACCCTCCGAATGCGTCACACGGCCAAAAACCCGATCGACACTCCCAGAGTTTTAAACTCCGGAGTTTTCAGCCTCCGTGTGGACCCGACTTAAGAGGATCTGTGTGTTGCACCTGCCGCCCCACAGTGTCCTCGCCATGACAAAAAGTGCTATTTGTCATCCTGCTCTTTGTCTGGCAGTTATTGTTTTAATGCAAATTCTTGACCATGCTGTGGCTCCAAACAATCGTTGTCCATTTTGGGTCAATAATGATGGCATAGAGGAGGCATTTCGACCTCTAGGCTTGTGCTACCGTTGTGGAAGGGTGACCTGTCAATTTCACAAAGTGCCCCTTTAGAGGAGAGATTAAAAGGTATAATGACCGCTAATAGCAACAAGTTGTGAGCCAAAGAAATATTCCTACTCCAATCGTTATGCTTTTGGTCTGTACTACTAGTCCAGCCGAAAGAAATTGTTCAATCGATTATTTTTGAAATATTGTCCCAGGATTTTACTTTATTAACTTTTATTTTGTAGTCTGAGACCCTGCAATTACATGTTGTAACTGACAGAACTCCCTGGTTTGGGGTATGGTATTGAATACCCAGAACGCACAGTTCATGTTATGCAGTACAAGTAACGACCATTGACCGTCCCTTGTGGTTGAGCATATTTTTGTAACTCATCACTATAAGCTCAAAATCAGATTAATAAAACGCTAAATGTTACCCATCCCCCACCTACCACGCAAATGTTACCACCACAACCCCCCTACACCGCCCCCCCCCCCCCCCCCCAGCCCAGTATAAACCTAAACACATTAAAAATGCCCTTTCTCCTTTGATTTTGCCAGGCGACCCTCAGTTTGTTAAAATGATCCTTAGACATGATCCAAGAACATCGTCAATCATGTAATTTGTTCAGAAAGTTCTACTGTCGCAAAGATCAGCATGATGTTTTTTACAGATTTTCGAATATGGCGC
Organism: Ophioderma brevispina; assembly: GCA_023653785.1. Classification (NCBI taxonomy): domain Eukaryota; kingdom Metazoa; phylum Echinodermata; class Ophiuroidea; order Amphilepidida; family Ophiodermatidae; genus Ophioderma; species Ophioderma brevispina. Next base: position 121,578 of record JAMKCH010007298.1, on the reverse strand, counting down.
CAACATAATAGCCTGGGCTTATAGTAATCGTTTGTAGTTGTTATATGAGTGCAACGTTTATTAAACACAGTATTATTGCACAGTTCTAATAGTTTTTTAACCCTAACAAACACGCCAGAGCATGAGCCAACGACACGTTGTAACCGGTCGAAAATGTTTTCGTTGCATCTGGGCGTCAACAACTATTTTGTCGTCGACAGCAAATGACTCTCATTTGCCTCATTGCCTCTGGGCCGTCGTATTACCGAAATGACGGCGATGGTTCCCTTTAGCATTTGGGCCGTCTTACGGAAAATGACGCAGTGCCTCCTTTGCAGTTGGGCCGTCTTTACGGAAATGACTCGTGTTCCTCGTTGCATTTTGGCCGTCATTCCCGGGAAATGATGCGATGCTTTTTCACTGCATTTCGTACGGTTTGCCCGCATAAGGGCAATGCTTTTTTCATCAGGCGGGTGACACCTTGTACAAATGCCCATAGAAATTTCGATATCGAATGGTGTAGCGCCAAACCATTTTTCGATAAAGCTATTTTTTAATTATGATAAACGTATTCAATGACGTAAACCGGAGCATGCCGTACATAATAGCAGCACGCACACGATGATGTACGTAATAGCGCCACTCAACGACTGGCGAACTATAAGCTACAAATTTCATGCAGATCAGAGTGCGTAACGCATCCATTATTTATTTATTTATTTATTTATTTATTTATTTAGTATCCCTGTTTTTATTGCATTCGCACGCGATTTTTCTTTCTCGTTGCATCTGGGACTCTTTTCCGGAAAATGGCGCGATGTTTTTCGTTGCATCTGGCCTTCTTCCGGAAAAATGACTCGATGTTTTTTGTGCATCTGGGTGCATCTGGGCCTCTTCCGGGACAATGCCCGCTATGTTTTTTTTGTTACACTCTGGCCTTTATGACTTTACGCTACTTATTCCTTGTGCGGGAAAACTGCCGAGATGCATGAAACGCAAATTTGTCTCTCGTTGCATGGGGGCCGTTAAAAATAAAAATAGATGCCCTTCGTTTCATTTGGGGCCCGTCGGCCGTCCAAACGACCCGGTCCGGTTAGGGTTAATATAGAACTTTGACCTTGGTTTGGTGTGGAAACAGTATCTGCTAAAATTTGTATAATTGGTAGCCTAATCCAATACAATAAGCGTGTTCGTGCCAATTCTAAGGATCTAAACGGGAACAGCCCAGATGCCTTGTAGAGGCTATTAAAATTAAATTCCAATGTAGACATCCCCTTTCCTTCCTTCCCTCACACTCTCTCCGCTTCCCCCTGTTAGACTCCCATGAGAGGCAATACATAGCTGACAAACACCACAACGGAAATTCTCAGAGAAAAATATAACTTTTGCAACATATGAAAGTCTGCCGGACCCGTTGTTTCGTGTAGCCCCAGGCGAGGTTAAAGTTAACTATGGGGGTCAAATGTTGAACTGCCGCTAAATCTAATATAATCTAGCTCAAATTATTCATTAGTATTTTAGGAGTAAAAAAGTCAATTGGGTCACACGCGTTTGGTGCTTCCTTTCCAAGATATTGGGAAGCGGCTAAAGGTCATGTTTTTATTCAAGAAATCACCCGTTGCAATACCCAGATTTGTTTTGTAAAATATTTTTTTATGTTTAATTTACTGATCCAATATTAAATGTCTTTTGCACTTTGGCATCCCTTGTTGTTATAATGGGAAGGGTACAAAAATTCCCCTGTAGGACTCTATGGGAGGGGACATTATACCCCTCCCTATGAAGGGAACCAACCCTAATGCAAATAAAAAGCATATTTTATCAGGTATCATTAATAGATTTTTAAATAGTTTTTTACAAAGAAATCTTGGTATTAGCAATTTTGACCTTTCTTGAATAAACAAATGACCTTTAGCCTATTTGTCCCTAATTCTTGGAAGGACACCGCACACATTTACCAATTGAACTTTTTTACTCCTGCTAACCTAAGAAATTTGAGCTGAGTTTTCATTAGATGTAGAGCATCCAAAATATGTTGACCTGCCATAGGAATAACTTTTCCCCGCCTCTCCCTGCGCGGGGGCTACCCGCAACAACGGGTCGCCGGCAGACTTTCATATTTTCAAAGTTATATTTTTCTCTGAATTTTCCTTATCAGCTATTGGTATCATCTTTCGTCTACCAAACCTCTGGCTGACGGTCTACACATGGCACACGTTTCAGTACCAGAGAGAGAGGAAAGGTCACTATAAGACAAACTACATTTGGTTTACCCCAGAAACTATGATGTGTGTAAAAAAGCCACCATAAAGTCAACCAAAACCTTGGTTGGACGGGGCTTGGCCAGCTTGGTATGTACCCACCATTGCAAGGTGATTCTTCCAACCCCCCCCTCACCACCCCAATAGCTTTTTGGATCTAACAAATTCCCTTTAATTGTCTTGGGTAAGCTCCTACAAAATATATAAACTAGGTAAATCTCACTGTTTGGCTGACATGTGATTTGTCCTGGTAATGCTCTCTATTTCAATTAATAATAAAACATATCCTAAGCAAAAAAAGTGTTTGTTTTTCAATGTGGCATCATGCAGAAGAGGTTATTTGAGTTAACAAACACCCGGAGGGCTAACTGCAAAAAAAAAAAAAAAATTTTACTTTAATTAAATAAATGGGAATTTTGAAATTGGTATGTAGTTCTTTATAACATTTCTTTCTTTCAGATCCCTAACACATAATAATCATAGAAGATTACAGTAGCTTCCCACAATGCATTGCGTCCAATGGAGATTTAATCGTTGTAGCAGGTAATCATGTGAATCGTTAGAACAAAACAATCTTAAAATGCAAGTTTGTGACCAGTACTGTTAATTTAGGCCATGTTTCAATCTTAACATTCACAATCAATACTGGTACAAAACCTCCATTGGAAGCAAAGCATTATGGGGAGACTATTGATATCTCTCTGATAATATCTATCGCTCTCCTCTACCAACCCGAGCTTGATAGTCTTATTGGCAAGAGCATTGTTGTTAGTAATACAAAGTACCACCGACACAGCACGTGTTTCGAATCCGGCCATGCGCACATGTTTTTTTTCAACACTAAACGTGCGCTGTCATCTCCAGGTAAAATTTAATAAATATCATTTGTACAGATGTATAGAAGTTTATTTTTGATTGGTTACTCATTAATTTTTATAAATTGCGCTACATCTTGTAATGAACCAATCAGCGATACTGTAATAAAAATGGTAGATTTCAGGTGTTTAAATGTGCAGGCAGCCAGAATGAGCCCAAATTTGGTCATGGCATGGTCATGACCACTACTTCGTCCAAGGCATGCCAAGGACAGGATAACGATTAAGGTCCCCTTAGCACTGAAAAAAAATCTGCGGTACTGTGAAAAAATCTCCGCGTCGGGCTACACCCAATCTCCCTGAGCGTGTGTGTTGACAAATTTTGCCCTAGGACTGGCATGCTCCCGTTTTCAAATCCATTGACTTAGTTCCTCACATGAAACTCTCCACATACCCCCCGGCCCCATCTCCACCCCCCCTTCAACACAATATACCCAACAAGGCTATCAGCTCAAACGGCCCCCCACCACCCCTCTCCACACTCACTGTCCCACACGTGGTTCCATACACTCCCCTGCCTCTCTGTCCCTCCCCACCAGGCACCAAGCCCCCCACGAAAGGAACACGCCCGGAGGGGGGGGGGGGGGACAATGAGATACAAGCTTCTAATGCGTTTCTGTGTTATCCACCTCAATATCATAATAATGAAATAAAGTAAGGGATGTGAGTCGCATGGGATGAACTTTTTCCCCCATATTTTTTGGGCAGTTTGAGGTCATTATTCACTTTGGGTGCTTAGGTCTGGCCCATCTTCTTTCTCTGGTAGCCAAATTTTAGCAACCTATTTGTAGTGAAAGCAATTTTTAGGATTGTTTACAGATGTTTAAAATACTGGAAAACACATTGACTGTATTATAACCTGCGACAGCTGCAAAATTTGGTGCTTCTATCACATTAAATTACAAACTTGGATTTAAAAGAAAGGAGAGAAATTTATCACATTGAGCCTAAAATATTTTTACCCCAATATACCAACCTCATCCATTTCCTTCGGTACTAACTTATCTCCCCTTTCCTCAACTTCAAAGAACACTTTGAATCAAATTCCTTCCCTTCCCTGCAACTTACCCCATCCATTTACAAAGCCCTGACCCCTAGGGCCATACTACCCAGCATCTTGGCACCCCTGATTTCCACTCCTCTTCCATCACTTATATCAAACCCTGCCCCTTAAAAAAATTGTAACCTAACCATGAAGTTAAACTTTACATGAATGATGACACATGCACATTAGTCAAATTGATTGTGTGTGTGCGTATGACAGACCATATATTCGAGGGTTGGGGGACGTGGGGTCTGTCAGGCGGGGTTTATATCTAGAATACGGGGCTGGTGAAGCACTGATGCCGAATGCTACAAGGCACAAAAATATGGGTGTAGTCTCTACCCTTTATTGAAATTTGTTTTTCTGGATTTCTCGCGTCTCTCTCATTACTACTGGGGGGCCATTAGATGTGATGGGGGTTGGGTTAGGCGGAATGCGTTTCATATTTTTTGATATGAAATCCTTTCGAAGTGAGCAATATGTCATTTGGAATTGTTGGGTGACATCTTCAGTCATTTTGCAGAAAGTCGTAGCGTTAATTATTGAAAAAAATGATCAGGTTGGAAGTGGTTACTGGGGTTAGGCTAGAATGGAGACAAAGCTCTGGAATATCTTCACTTTATTACATGTTTCATCAGTTGTTATTGTATAGGAGCTCCAGGGGTGTCCAGGGGTCCAAGGACCCCGGTTTGCCAACCTCTGCCATTTAACTTTTAAGTACATTGGGGGAGGATAGCGATTGCTTACATATTCCACTTACAATAACTTGGCGTATTTATTTTTCATGATTGACTCGGGGAGTTGATTGCAAACTTAGACCCACTTCCCCCAAGAGCTGTGGGATCATACATTCTCTACGGATTGGAGGAGGGGCGCAAAACGTGTTTCGTGGTGTGGGGGATAGGCAACGTTTTGGTTTGATTGGGGGGAAAGGGACTTATGCCGTCAGTATTATTACGACACCAAGAACCACTGTTGCAGACAGTCTCAGGTTAGTGGTTTGATGATGACTGGTCCAGGTGGCTTTGTTTCCCTGGCAACAGTGGCGAACCCAGTGGGGGCGGGATGGGGGGAAGCTGCCCTCCCCGGACACCCCAAAATTGGGAAAAAAGGGAGCAACAAAATGGGAAGGGGAAAAAAAGGTAAGACGGAAAGAAAACAGAGCAAGGAAAAGGGAGTAAAGAGGACAGACAGGGAAAGAAGAATAAGGGAAGGTTTACCCGATTGCTCCTCCCCACCCACCCACACCCTCGTGAAAATTTTGAACCGACTGAAAAAAAATATGGGTCTATTACCATATTGGCACTCAGAAAAATTGGGAAACTTCTGAGGTCTTCCCCCCGCCACACATGGAGCTAGGTCTGGTTACAAACCCCTGCTGGCAATGATCAACTTCGACTATTTCAAGAAGCATCAACTTTGTGACTTGGGCTCATTGGTCCAAGGAGCCAGTTGCTATATATTAAAATATAGAATACAGATATTTTGTTTTCCACCCTGTTCTACTATATAAAACAAATTGTTGTACATAGCTGTAAATACTGTTGCTAACACAAGCAATTCCCGTCAAACATCTACGGAGGATCTGTTTGTGTTGCAACCTGCCGCCCCACATGTCCTCGCCCACGGAAAAACGGTGGCATTTGTCATCCTGCTCTGGGTCGTGGCAGCAATTGTTTGTCTGCAATTCTTGAACACATGGCTAGTGGCAAATCCAAACAATCGTTTCCATTTGGGTCAATAAATGGATGGCAATAGAGGAGGCCTGTCTACCTCAGGCTGGCTAACCGTGTGGGAAGGGGTGGATCTGTCAATTTCCCAAGTGCCCCTTTAGAGGAGAGATTAAAAGGTATATGACCCGCTCCATCGCAACAATTGGACCCAAGAATATGATCCTACTCCATCGTTGCTTTTGGTCTGGTACTACTAGTGCCAGCCGAAAGAATTGTTCAATTGATTTTTGAAATATTGCCAGTTTTTTAACTTTATTAACTTTATTTGTAGTCTGATAACCCTGCAATTGCATGTTGTAACTGACAGAACTTCCCATGGTTTGGGGCATGGTATATGATACCCAGAACACACAAGTTCATGTTAATGCATGTACAAGTACGACCTATTGAACTGTGCCCTTGGTGGTTGAGCATATTTTTGTAACTCATATCACTATGAGCTCATAGATACAGATTAATAAACGGCTAAATGTTACCCCCCCAAGCCCAGTATACCTAAAACTTAAAAATGCACTTTCTCATTGATTTTGCCAGGCGACCCTCAGTTGTAAAGTGATCCTTAGACATCCAAGAACATCGTCAAGCATGTGATTTGTTCAGAAAGTTTACTGTCGCACAGATCAGGCATGATGTTTTTTTTAGCAGATTTACATATGCGCTTTCAAAACAGGCCTGGGCTATAGTATGTTTGTAGTTGTTATGACAAGTGCAACGTTTTTAACACAGTAGTAGTGCACAGTTATAATAGTTTTATTAATATAGAACTTTTACCTTGGTTGTGGGGTGAAATTCGTATCTCAAACCTTTGTATTATGGTAGGCCTAATCAGCAAAAATAAGCGTGTTCGTGCCAATTCTAAGGAATCAACCGGGAACAGTCCAGAGGCCTCGAGGAGCTATTAAAATTTAAATTCCCATGGCACAGTTCAGTAACAGAGAGAGAGAAAAGGTCACTATAAGACAAACTACATTTTGGTTACCCCAGAAACTATGATGTGTGAAAAAAAGCTACCATAAAGTCACCTATTTGTGGAAGGGCTTGGCCAGCTTGGGTATTACCCAGCCATTGCAAGGTGATTCTTCAACCCCCCTCACCACCCCCAATAGCTTTTTGGATCTAACAAATTCCCTTTAGTTGTCCTTGGGGTAAGCATCCTACAAAATATATAAATGGTAAATCTCTGTTGGCTGACAGGTGATTTGTCTGGTCATGCTCTCTATTTCATTAATAATAAAACAGATACTAGCAAAAAAAGTGTTTGTTTTTTCAATGTGGCATCTGCAGAAGAGGTTAGTTGGAGTTAACACCCAGAGGGCTAATGGCAGATTTCTTTAATATAGTTTTAGTGTGTATTTAACCAATTAGAGACATTGTAAGAAAAATGTTAACATTTCTTCAGATACCTTACACATAATATCAAGAGAAGATATCAGTAGCTTCCCACAATGCATTGCTTCCAATGGAGATTTTTGTACAGGTAATCATGTGAATCGTTAGAGACAAAACAATCTTAAAATGCAAGTTTGTGACCAGTACTGTTAATTTAGCCATGTTTCATCTTTAACGATTCACATCAATACTTGTACAAAACCTCCATTGGAAGCAAAGCATTATGGGAAACTATTGATATCTTCTCTTGATAATATCTATCGCTCCTCTACCAACCCTAGCTTGATAGCTTAGTTGGCAAGAGCATTGTGTTAGTAATACAAAGGTCACCGGTTCGAATCCGGCCATGCGCACATGGTTTTTTTTCAACACTAACGTGCGCTGGTCATCTCCAGGGAAAGATTAATAAATATACATTTGTACAGATGTTATAGAAAGTTTATTTTGATTGGTTACTCAGTAAGTTGTTATATTGCGCTACATCTTGTAATGAACCAATCAGTGATACCGTAAGAAAGATGGTAGATTTCAGGTGGTTAATGTGCAAGGCAGCCAGAATATGAGCCCAAATTTGGTCATGGCATGGTCATGACCACTTCGTCCAAGGCCATGGCAAAGGACAGGATACGATTAAGTCCCCTTAAGGCACTGAAAAAAAATCTGCGGTACTGAAAAAAATCTCCCCCGGGAAATCTCCCTTGAACTTGTTGCTGACAAATTTTGCCTTAGGACGGTGCATAAATCCAGTGATTTTCTTCAAAATGTAAAGTATTCAGTCACTTGAGACAGTGGTTAATACTGGTACCGACAAGGAGATACAAGCTTCTAATGCGTTTCTGTGTTATCCACCTCATACATAATAATGAAAGAATAATAGGATGTGCTCCATGGTGAACTTTCCCCCCCCCCGCATATTTTTTTTTGAGGTCATTATTCACTTTGGGTGCTTAGGTCTGCCCATCTCTTTCTCTGGTAGCCAAATTTAGCAACATATTTGTAGTGAAGCAAATTTAAGATTGTTTACAGATTTTTAAAATATGAAAACAAATTTGACTTATACAGCTGCAAAATTTGGTGCTTCTATCACATTATCATTACAAACTTGGGATTTAAAAGAAAAGGAGAGGAATTATCACATCTGAGCCATAAAATATTTACCCAATAATACCAGCCTCATCCATTTTCCTTCTGGACTAACTTTCCCCTTTCCTCAACTTCAAAGAACACTTTGAATCAAATTCCTTCCCAGTTCCCTGCAAATGTTTTTACATCAAGACTCAATGCATGATATTGACCTGATTTTGTACTTGTATCAAACCCTGCCCCTTAAAAAAAATTGTACCTAACCAGGAAGTTAAACTTAACATGAATGATAGTACACATGCACATTAGTCAAACTAAATGCATGCTAACACTTCGGCAAAACACCACGTATTAGCTCTAATAATGACAAATCTGCAAAAAGGGGCCGCTTTTTTGTTTCACACATCGCTCGTGGCCAATGCAAATCAAGCATTCGTACTCGGTTGGATTCAGTTATTGAACAGGTCGGCAAGCGTCATTATCCCCCATTTTGCTGGTGGGGGCATTCTTCACCTTCTAAGTACCTCAAAAACCTGCAAGATATTGCAGTATCATCATGTACAATATTTATATTGATAAATGCTTACACTCAACAAGGAAAAAAAAGTAGTAATGGATTCAGAAGCAAATTGGCGCAAATCAATTACTCGAACCCGAGCAGATCAATCTGCTGCCCAAGAATATTTTTTGCTTGGGGAGGAAACGACAAAATAGAGTTTTCATTCATAGCCGTCGCCGCGGTATCCATAATCAAGGTCTCCTGTGATTGTAGCGAGGGAAGATGATAACAATATTGTGTTGGATGAAAGCAACAAAGTCCTCACCCTTGGCAGCTGCTTGGTGGATTTCATAGGTGTAAATACTGTCGGATGCTTTATTGGGTGGAAGGGTCCTTTCTAAACAAAATTCGAATGTGTCCATTTCTTGGAATTTGTGCAGTTTTTCTCACCTAAGAAAATTTTGTGATTTCAATTTGGACCATTTTTTGGTTTATATGTTTTCAATGCAAAATATGTGAAGAAATATAAAATGTGAAGAAATAAGATATTGTCATTTTTAATACTACATGTGCTTTATAGATCATGCAGTTATCAGCAATGGCCTGGTATCTTGAAATAAGTTGGCATGACTGTTACACATTGGGCATTTGTACCTGTGGAATTTTATAACGTATCCAAATGTTTATTTCACTCAAGGTCGCGTCTAAGTCACGTCCATACACAAGTCATTCATGCCCCAGCATAGTGTAACATACCTCGGCTTCGATGGCTTAAAAATAATTCACACTTACGGCCAAAATAAGAGAGTGGCTGACACGGAAATACTGGCTATTGCCGTAAATACAAAATAGAACAATTTATTCAGGAAAGCATTCCTAATACTCACAATTACCGCTATTAAAAATAACAAGTCCGTCTCGGTCGAATAAAATTTCCTAAAATTATATCAAATTGAAGTTTATGTCAGAGCACAGTATAGTCACGTCCGGTCCCGTGTCAGTCCAAATCAAAAAGGCGACCTAGCCCGTCCCCCTTCTCCTGTCGTAGCCCAGCCTGGTGGCGCAATCACACACATCCAAAGATTGACAGAAGGAGGCGGGGCTAAGTCAAATATCGAGTCAGAGCATGCGCCGATTTGTAATTAGAGTCGCCACGGAGATAGTCAAAGTCGACGATCTCAATTTATCTCAGCTGACGTAAAATGTAAATAAAGAAGATAATAGCGCCTAATTTAAATATATGAAGTTAACCAAATAGCAACATTGAGATAAGGTAAGCGGGAATACTGGACCTATTTTCGTCACACTAGTAACACAGCCAGACGCCGAGTGAGCTTGTTTAAATCAACCATCACATGTGTGTGTTATGATTTAAACACGCAAAAGGAAAAAATAAACTGGACAGATTATAATATGAGCTATAACAATGCACAGGAATGGATTCGCAGAGGACAAAAGAAGCAACATAGAATGTTAGCTGGTGTCATATCTCAGCATTAAAGAAGCTACAAAAAGTATCAAGGCAATTGTCGATATTCTAAAGATGCCAACTAAAGTATGGATACAATTTGAAACCTTCATAAAGAATGTCCTCTCCATGCAGAAATATGCCATTCTTAAAGCAGAACTACCTTGAGATTTGGATATACATCGGGCAGCTACCGATGATGCGGCTGGTTTGCACTCCCCGGACAACCATTTCTCTCTGCTTCAAAACGGGAACGAGAATTGAAATCATGGTAGGATTCCATGACAGCCTAATCTATCATTGCCCGTGTTGGCCATTTTGGATATAAAATAATTCAGCACAAGTGTTATCATTTGATTAACCCCGTCGGTCGTGAAGTATAGTTTTCCCCTCTGATGATTTACAAAAATGTAAGGACAAAATGGATAGCCTTTAGACTTAACTCATAAAAGTGGATTGCAATGACGAGAGGAAGTCTATCCTGGGTTAAATGGTTTTCTGAGATGTTTTTTTCTCCCGTAGGCAAAGCATATCCGTCTTTTAGGAACCACGGTGGTTGTTTAGGAAGCTAAGCAAAGTTCTCGCCAGTTAAAACCACCCAGATCACTTATAATTGCATGAACCCTTTTAGTCACAAACCAGTAGAAGCAGCATTTAACAGCCAGGAGAAGCGAATTGAATGCGAGGTAACACGAGAACGTTTAGCGATACAAAATAGGCTATTGCCTTGTATCGTTGCAAAATTGACGGGCAACCTCTCTCGGTATGTCTGCCTCTCAGACCAGCTCTGGTTTATTTTCCTTCTCTGCACCCTTTTTATCGTCTTCGTTTGTCAAAGTATGATTCTGTTTCAATATTGCGTGATATCGATTCTAACGAGTGTTAACGATTCTCGGTGGGTAGACAATGTTTGCAAATTGGTCGTACACAAACTCCCAAGAGGAGTAATTGGTACTGGCCAGGACGTTGGCCTGGCAACCCGTGGCGTGTGACCCCTTCTGAACTAGACTTTAATTTTTGTCAGATTATTTATTTTGGCAACATGTTGGAAAAGATGATGAATCTAATTATACAGAATTTACTTGATGTAGACATTTGTTTAACCCAATGAGTTCTACAGGGGACTGGGTTGCTCTACGATAATGCATAAATTTTTTTTTGTTTGGCGTAACCCGACGACCCTAAAACCTGCCGACTCAAAAGTTTTTATGCAATTAGCAACAAAATAAAAAAAAATATTCTGCCGACCGCCCCATTATTTTCAATTTCATGCCAATTTAAAAAACAATATTTTTTTTTTAACCCATACAAAGACAAACAAAACCCCAGACAACAAGCACCTACACAAATACAAGAGCTTTCCTATGTCCTTACAAATATTTAAATATACTCTTGTATTCATTTTAGAGTAAACATCGAGAAGATCTAAAAAAAAAATCTGACTGACCAACCCTGATATTTTTCTCCATTACGCCAACAAACATTTGTTTTTATGCCTAACAAGTTTTTTTTGTTTAATTTCAAAATTATGCATTTACACACCATTTCCAGAGTCAGCATGAAGATTTTATCAAATCAATCCAAACAAACTTATTCTTAGATCCGTGGGGTTTAAAAGATGGCTTCCCAAAATAGCCTTCATCAATTTGGAAGCCATCTCAAATTCACTGACTTAAGTGTTTATAACCTAACACAGAATCGAAGCAGTGTTGAAAGGGTTAAACATAGAGTGTAGCTTTTCTATTGTGTTTTGTGGGATGTGTGTTGTGCACCAAGCAATACTTGAATATTAGGATCATTGCTTGACAAAGTGGGGAAGTTGGAGCCCTCCTTCCCAGGAAAGTTGGCCATTTGGTGAAACTTGGCCATTTGAACGAGGGAATTTATACATAATATATAGTGGGAAATACTGTGAAATCAACAACTTCCGTGAAATATTCATTTGTTCAACCTGTGATTAGGATGATTAATATATTCCTATTTTTTTTTGCTCAATTTCTTTCAAGTCTGGGCTGTGATTGGACTGGATTTGGTAACATACAGGTAAGTCATAAAAAGAAAAAAAACGAACAATCTGTTTTTGGTGTCATCTGCAAGCAGGGTGCATAAACGGATTGCTTTGGTAGGGAATGTCTGTGTTTCTTGAAAAAATGTGGACGTCCAAATGTTAACCCTAAAGATAATTGCTTGCTGTTTCCACATACATATCACACATTGTCATAGCACTTTTAATGTAATGGGTCCTGGTTAGTATCCCACAAGTTGCCCGTCTCAAGAGTGGGGGCAAAGTTCATCGGAGAGGTCATTAGAGGTCATGGGCCCCAAAATGGTCACAATTGCTTGTGTTTCACATGTGCTGCTTTAATTGTCATTCCAATCTAACCCAGGGTACTGGGGTATGTCCCATGTGTCTAGTGACCTCATATAACGTCCTATGGTGACCTCATATAACCTTGGTGTACCTCATATGACCTTGGGACCTCATAAACCTTGGTGACCTCATAAACGCATTGGTGACGCTATCATATAACGCTTGGTGACCTCATAGAACACTTGGTGACCTCATATACCTTGGTGGCCTCATATAACCTTGGTGACCCATGTAACCTTGTGACCTTCATATAAACCTTGGTGACCTTCGTATAACCTTGGTTGACCTCGTATAACCTGGGTACGCTCGTCTAACCTTGTGACCTCGTATACACCTTGGTCCCTCATATAACCTTGGTGGCCTCATATAACCTTGGTGACCCATGTAACCTCGGTGACCCAATGTGATGTGGTCCCCTCCTTCACAAATCGTGATGACAGATGAGAACCTAGCCATACATTCAGTGAATGCGGATTTTTGTAAAGGCCCAGTGGGAGTGGAGGGTCAAACATAATCTGCAATTCGCTATTCAGCTTAAAATTTCATCTCTGCATAGAATGTATATCTGAGTGATGGGGGTGGTCATGTAAAACAGCTATTTTTTTGTCTGACATAATTATCAGGGTTTTATATGGAAAATTGATTGATTGAACCACAAGTTTGCTTGAAGCAATGGGTTTTAGTCCCATTCATACATTTCTTGATAACTTTACCAGGACATGGTTAGCTTAATATTTGACCTGTTAACAAAAAGTAATGTTTTAGAGCCGACCATTTTGAATTTCAAGAGGATTGACACTTCAATTTAGAGCACATCAGTTCTGTGACCTATAGAGGCATACAGACAAAATAGAAACGTTAAATGCTTGTATGACTAGAATTGTGAGTATAATTTACCCAAAGAAGTTTGCTAGTCAGGAGAATTTAAACACATTGCTCCCTGGAGCTTGTTTAGTCTGCTTTGACCAGGGATGGTTGGATAGTGCGTCCATTCTCCGATAAAAGTATTCAAAAAGTCGTTTAGTGGCACTCACAGTCATGCACAGTTTAAGCTTGTTTGGCCTTAAGAAGAAGGTTTATGAATATAATTATACTTTTTCTTTTCAGAGTGAGGTTTTCCAAAATGATCAGGACTAAGATGTTGTAACCGAGACGAAAGTATCAAGCAATAAGGCAAAACATGCATAAGTCTTGCTTTTCGCAAGTTTCGCAGCTCAAAAAATCCGTTCTTTAAAATGTGACCCTGCTCGTTACACAAGAGCGCATATAAAGATTGCATTGCATTTTTATCGCCTCTATTATGCACTAATTGTTAAGTTTCAAACATGATAAGATGGGATTATTAAAGTTCGCAAGAGTTCTTGAGAGCATGTCGCCATATTGCAGACAGATACGTTACCCTAATTCGAATGGATACAAAAATTGCTAAAAATAAACTGATTAACCTATTGTGCCATGAGTGATAAATCGGGAAGAGGTCAATGTATATATACATGTTTTGCATAAAAATCTGGTTTCAACGTAACAGTTTCCAGCCCTAGTAATAAAAGAAATACCTCATCGTTGACTCATACCGCCGACAGATACGTTACAACCCTCCTGCTACGCTCTTGCAATATGGCGTGATACATAAGTCAAATACCACACCATGCTTTAGTGTGACGGTAATACCTGATAACGTATAGAGTTATAAAAGTCGGTGAAGCACGTACTGTCATCAAGAATAGAACGACTTAGAAAAAGGCCCGACAGATATGTTACTTAAGTGTTTTAAGTAGCAATATACTAAAAAATCGGATATATTTTTAAGATTGCCCATGCATTGTTCCGTGCTCTGAGAATATAAAGGTTACGATTGTCAATGCTTTCAGGAATGCCTTAATGTTGATATTTCGTCAGTTTGGAGACAAACTTGAACACTTTTACGGAGAATGGCCCTAGTGCAGGAGCCATGGGACTCATTGGAGCTTGTTTAGTCTGGCTTGACCTAAAATATATTTGGCTAGTTAGGCTGTCTAGACCAGGATGTAATGGAAATGCATGGACTTTGTTTAGGGGGGTTTGACCAAGAGCATGTCCAGCATCCATGGAACTCTTTGCGCGTATGAGCTTGTGTAGGTAACTTGACCATGCAGGGGCGCAGCCAGGGTAAAATCTCGAGGGAGTGTGAAAAAATACGTTTACATCATTTATGTAAAAAAATCTAATTTGAATGCAATTTATTGCTTAAAACCCTTTTTTCAAAATTTTGAAAATCTTAGGGGGCAGCTACCCCTGGCACTGCCCCCTGGTCTTGACTTGGAATGCAATCACCAGACAAACTTTTTTTTATATAATGCTGGCATTTCTTTTAATCAAAACATACCACATTGCTTAACTACAAACAAAACAAAACCCCACTCACTTGGGTAAAGATATCTTAAATGCAAATTGAATGAATGGCTCTGCACTCTAATGAGAAGTTTAATGATATGGCTAACAGTTATTTAACACACAACGTGTTAAAACAAAACATCACTTGACCTCTTTGACTAGGTTAAGGTCGCATAGGGGTCAATACCATATGAAGTGACACTGTCTTAGTCAATAATGCATGAGACCAAGTTTGGTCAAATTACAGGAAAGAATGTGAGTGCTAGAGTAAAAAGAACAATGGTGACAAATAGCCTTTGAATTACACTAAAACACCTTTAACATTGCAATATTAACATGTTACAGTTGTTTAATTCTTAACACTCAGTGATTGATTATTAACACTAGCAACATGTTTGTAGCTGTTAATAATCAATCACTGAGTGTTATAATTTAACACTGTACCCTGTTACTATTTCAATGTAAAGGTGTTTTAGTGTTAATCAAAGCTATTACTTCATATTGTTCTTTTTACTCTAGCACTCACATTCTTTACTGTATTTTGACCAAACTTGGTCTCAGATCATTGACTAAGACAGTGTCATTCATATGGTATTGACCCCTATGCGACCTTTAACCTAGTCAAAGAGGTCAAGTGATGTTTTGTTTTAACACGTTAAGTGTTACCTAACTGTTAGCCATATCATTAACACTTCTATTTAGAGTGTGGTGTAACACCTTTAATCAAACCTGCCGGTACAAGCAATCATGCATAAAGACAGTGCAATCAATACACTACAAAACAGCTTCGGCATAGGAATTACATTTCTCCATTCTGGATGGAGTGTGGGGTATTCCCTGTCGTGGAACTTTTTTTGCCTATCTTCAGTAGATAACGCCTGGTAGTGCACTGATAGTTAATTTAGTGCTGCTGCAAAAGTCAGTGCAATGAACTATGCAGGTAAATAGCCCAGGACCTCAACCCATATTCACGTCGGCCAATACTAGCCTCGCATTAAAGGTGCACTGTATGATTCAATCACATCTGGGCTTAAAGGCCCTATCAGTGATCCACCCGAAAGAGTCAATATTGTGAATTTGAAAGAAATTTTTTTTTTTTAAATAAAAGATAACTCTGTAGAATTCTCGTAAGTTATTTTTACAACTGAAAAATGATAAAAAGGGGAAGAAAACATGATTATTAAGTATATGAATCTCCATTCAATTATGTGTTATAGTACGCGTCCATACGGACAATAATGACTAAAATATAAAAATTTTTCGTCCTTATTAGACTGTGTTTTGTCTTTTACCGTGTCGGGTATGTTAGGACAACTATACTCGATACAGACGTGCAAAAATCTGATTTTTGATGATTTTTTAGATTTTCTGATGTAAATTAGGCAACTGGCTGACCAGTTTATTTTTCCGAGAAATGTTCTGAATTATTTTTTTAATGTAATGAGCCATCAGTAATACTGTCAGAAGGTGGTAGGACCACAAGGGATTAATAATCAATCTTCACCCACTCCCAAGTTTGCACATTTTAATTATATAAAAGATTTAATTTTGATAGGATTACTCTCAGGGGTTCTCAACACAAATGACCATACGGGGTGTGCCACAGACATCGGTCCCATTTCAGCCTTCTGGTATATCAATTTTCATGTCAATTGATTTTTGGTATAGCAATGGGTGTTTTTTTTGTCAAGTTCCTTCTTCCTCAAATTTGTTGGACCAATTATTCAAATTTTTCAAATTTTTTAGGTTTTTTCTTTTTTTAAAAAATTGTGAAATTAGTCAAATTTCCTCATCGGAGCAAAATTGCTTAAAATGCCAACATTTTGGGAAATAAATGGCAATTTGGGGTTAATTTGGCCTAAATTTCCATTGCTGGTATAGGTTTGGTCCCTTTTTTGGCAAAAACAAATGTATAGCTATGGGTCCTACTTCCAGACTGTCGGAGGCACGTCCCTACCCAAACCAACCCGGGAAATTGCCTTTACCTTACCCCCCCTACCCCCAATCTTTAAGGTTTCGCGCCGATATTGAGTTAAGTATTGAAATGCCCTAAATTCCGGTAGGTTTAGGGCCCAAATACCGCGCCGAATAGGGGGGTTTCAAAAAAAAAAAAATAATAATATAATTAACCATAGTCTCGATGTTTGCAGTCCATTTTTGTCAGTTTCAATGTCTACATGCGTGGTATAGTGTGTGAAGGCATACCAACAGGATTTGCAGATGAATTTTTGATAATTGTCTACCAAAAATCACAAATTTTGGCAAAAACAGCAATTTGGGAACACACATAGTGGTTAACAATCGGCAACAAAATTTGGGCTTCCCAAAATCTTTAACTTTCTTCCACCCCTACCACCCCCCGAAGTCTTGCGCCGCCACCGCCAGGGGAACATATACGGAACATGCAGATTGGCACTATGATTGGAGCCAAGGTCGGCCTATAAAGAATGCCACCACGGAAGGAGCCAGAATTTGCACAATCGCTGGCCTACTTTCTCTTTTCTTCAAGAGGGTTTCTCCCTCATTCCCCAGTATTGAGTTTACGTCACTGATAAGCCCCTTTCCTCCTCCGACCACAGCTACTCAACTGGGGGGTCTTTTGGGAGTGCGTGCGAGGTCCTTTGTTTGCACATTTAATGGCAGTATTAAATGTTCACCGCCGGCTTCATGTCCTGTGATATAGGGGGCCTAAACTTTTGACAGCTCTTGACATAATACATTTGGGCATATAAAGCAAATAAACAAGGCTTGGAAAAAATATAATAAGGTCCTCTTTAAGTTTTGCGTCTGTGCAGAGTGATCAACACGTTTATTGACCGGCTCCCATCCAAATCAGCTAGCGGTTGCCCGCGCGAAGCGGCGGGCACCGCTAGTAATCTTAATACAACATTATGAGGAATGGTAAATGTCTTCACGAGCACACCTTGGTGCTGTGCTACAAACATACACAGGCATCATTGGGTCAAATGTCTGTGTACACATAGGGCCTTGCAATTAAGTGTGCTTTCAGACGTGACAGATGATGTTGTATATTGTCATTAATAACATTACTAATCATAATTTGTTTTGAATGTTTGGATTCATGTTGACGTGCTGCAGTGGTGTGTTTGAAATTGAGGCTACTGTATGTGAAGTTTGGTATAACATTGGCGAATAGTAGAACTCGGTACATATCAGAGCAGAAATCTGTACAAAATGAAACTGGCCCTTATTACATGACTGCATAATATCTAAAAATCATTTTGACTTAAACTAAACGGTAGTGAACCATGATGGGTTTATATAATAACATTGGCTGGTATTCTGAAAAGGAGTCAGTCCTACACGAGTGGACCTTTTTCCCATCAATATACTCTGAAGGTATGCGGTAAGGACTAGACAATTTTCCTCATGAATGGGCCGGAACATTAGGAATTTTCGCACTGGTTATCTTAAACTTTGCTTAGTCTGTGAAAGGAAAAAGGTCCACCATGTGGACTAACCTTGGTTTAAACCTGGGTTCGAAAGTTTGACTCTCTTTGAGATATAGTAAAATGACAAACCTTGTATCAACCAAATGCAAAGCTTCTACTGTGCAGGAAAATATCAGCCTATAAGTTCTTGTGTAATTTATATTGTCTGTTTCTCTACTTGTTCAACCCCCCTCCTGCCCCCACCATCATGTTGGGTTATAATAAAGGACTTTGAAAGTTTGAAAATTCAGGGAGCAGGGAGGTCATTTAACAAGGCAAAGTTCAAACAATTATGACCGAGAAGTTGTTTATGCACTGCAAAAGAGATGTGAATTAAATTGGTGTGTTTAATGCATGACGCAAGTGAAAACTCAACTTGGATTGTCTATTTGATTTTAACAGTAACTAATATACATCTAGGAAAAGAGCAAATAATAACAGCTGATTCACATGCGTACACTCTCAATCTCATTACAGTTAGGTCAGAACATTTGCGCCGTATCTTACGCACTGTGCGAGTGTGTGGAGATGGTAATGTTTTCCGAGTGGGCCCTGTTCAATTGCCAACGGCTCACGTGGACCTATAGACACCGCCCGTGGCTATTGAGTATTGCTGGTTCGCTCTCTAGGCAATCAATATAAACTGTCAGTGAGTCACTTAAGAATGCGGAATTGAGATGGCTAAGACTTTACAATAACAAAATATTTTGTTGGTCATAATTCCTAATAAATGCACGTATTGGCAGATCAAGGGGCTAGCTTGGGTTTTTCAGAGGGGGAAACTGTGTGTGCTTTTAGAAGGGGGAAACTCCATGTGTTTTAGAAAAGGTTATCTGTCTAAAGAAGTAAAGAAAAAAAATAATCAAAATATTTTCATATTAAAATGACTTCAAGATATTGCCATATGCTTCATAAAAGTGTACATTCCTATACTGAAAGTATTTTAAGGAATCTAAATATGGTGGTGTAATTTAGCCAAAATTAACAGTGTGAGAGAAAATCATAAAAAAATATTTTATTCACTCAGAATGTTGAATTTGTGTATTAAAACTTATGAAATGAAATAAAAATATACTATATTTGTTGGATCATTCTTGATATCTGTTTTAACTTCTAAAAGATTAAAATTTAAAAAAAATTAAAATATACCCCAAACAGTTTTGCATGACTTCTTTACAGCAGTAACAGCACATTTTTTGAAGAGTGCCCCCAATTTTCAAAATTTTAGATTTTTGCACCACAGTTGTGTCTAGTAAACTATACCTGCGAGTGATAATGCTAAAAAATACGTATTTGTCATAAAAGAAGAGAAATTGTGATGTTGATTGTGATTTTGGTAGCTTGTGGTTGAATATTAATCTGAAAAGTTGCAGTTGCATTATTATAGTGAATCCAGATAAAAGATATCAAATCTCTCTCATTTTAAAAAGTATTTGCTTTTCCAGGATTTCCCAAGAGATTCTAGTCATGAAAGGTGCCTCAGGTAGTCACACAGTCATTCCATCAGGTAGTCGCTCACTTAGTCAAGTGGCATCATGCTTCTTCTATTGAAGCTTTTTAGAAAGATCCCATTATAAGCACTATGCATTATTCACACATAACAGTCTCCAAGGTGTAAAGTTCCCACCTACATTCACCATCTAAATGTGACTACTGGGCTTGAGAGAGTGGTAGCTTAAGACTGCAACTCACTTCCAAAGCATGCACTATAGTGCCATGTCTTCATCAACGAAACTCTTTACGTGACGAACATCTTGATTGCGTTCTCTCCAGAGAGACTAGCGCAGCTGCGGTAAAGACTACTTACCAGGGGTGATTGGGACGCAAAGGTGACACTATTTCCTTAGGCGCTAGTCTCATGTCGCATCCACTCTGCGATCTACCGACACATTTATTCTTTAGCGCTTAGTGCACGCTAGACATTTCTTTCCCCTAAAGGCCAATTTTCTTAAATATCTTCCAAAAGACAAGAAAGGCAAAAAAATACTTGACTCCCAATTCATCTGAAACCATCCTGATCATCCAGCAATGTAAATTATCCCAATTATGCCTTTGTCCCTGGTTTATAAGATATTTTACTTGAATGTGGTGCTTACCAATAGCCGCATTTGAAGAGATCTCTTTTCTTTTTCTTCCTTTTTGAAATTCTGCTTCATGGATTTCAAGTAGATATTTGAAGTTATATCTTAGAAGTCAACTATAATACTGTAGCTAGCTGCTTGCTTGTAATTATTAATCAATTATTGCCGATGAACCTTGATAAAATACCATAATTCCCCACCCTTGCCCTGTTTATAGATCTGTTTATTTTTTTATATCACTAAGCATGCAGATTGTTCAGGCCGTGTGAGCACAGCCCATGGCTTTGTAATTAGTCAAAACATTCAATTTGTCAATTGTTGTTACATCACATTTATTGTGTGTTTATCAAAGCAGTATAAAAATGTTTTGTCAGTCTATTAACACGAGAGCTGAAATTACAAGCGGAAGCCGGGTTTCAATTCCCCTCGGTTCCGATGATATAGCTGCAGTTTTATGCTCTTCACGTTTTGAGGATTTCTTGCCTTTCGTTCTAAGTACGGATGTGCGAGTAAGTTAGGCAATATGTCTGAATGTGGAACATTTAAAAGTTTATATGAAGTAATAATTATAAGAATATGAGAGATTTTTGGATACAAATTTCTATAAATTAGTCGAACACCTACCAGGGAATATTTGGAAAGTCTATAAATTTATTGCTAAGCAAAACTGAACAACCAAGTTACTGACAGTGGTCGTACCGATGGGAGGGGTGGAGTTGAATCCCTGTCTCAAAATATCAGCTCACAGTTGCTCCCCGTGGCTGGAAATATCGGGAAGAAATAGAATAAACATGTGCATTTGTAGGTTTGGTATGATTGCAATTGGAAAGACCTAGTGGCATGATTTGTGTGTCCTGTCTGTGTGTGTGTGTCAAACATTAAATTTTAGTATACACCTTTTGGGTGACACCTTTTCAACTTATGAGTAGTTTTGTTTAGTGCAGAGTGATGGATCAAGTCATATATATTTGGTCTATGCTGTATAATGGGGTCTTATATGGGGTTAATCAATGAGGAGGTCAAAGGCCATTCAGGGGTCGTTAAGGTCTTATTTTGTCTCCCGTAGTCTTGTTGGGGACACTGCGAACACTAAGTTGTAGGCTGTGACATGTTCATACTGGTGAACAAAATTGAAAACAAGGACAACAGATGGGAAGAGTCAAAAGGGTCAAAGATCATGCAGGGATCACTTTGGGGACCGGTCATTGTATTCTCTTATTTATGTCTAACATAAATCGAACAACCTATTGTGACCTATTTTTAGGATGATTGTGACAAATTTGGAACAAATATGGGCCAAATCATGTAATTTGGGCTAATCCAAGGCGTCGCTACATGGTCCGGTTAGACTATTGGTGCAGGACATGGGACCGACGTTGGAATGTTTTCTCCCCCTGGTATAATGACTCCGCATGCCCTGGATGTTGGTCCTAAAGGTTACAGGGAGCAGTGTGCATTACAATTGATTAAACTTTCTGACGGCACACTTTCTTTAATAGGTATTACACCTTATTCTATAAGAACTGTGCTCATTCTCACTTATACCATAGACCACTGTGGTAAGAACAAAAAGAGAAGTTTTGGGACTCTGACTTTTATTACAGAATCATCTTTAGGGTACAATGAAAGCCATCCCAGTTTGTATGTGGCAATAGGATGTGGGGGGCAATAAGTGCAAACATGCCCAAATCTCAAGTTTCATGAAAAAGGATGGCACTGGCTGGCAAATGGGGGCTAGCCAGGTGGTGGCGGCCAAGAAAATACAAATTAGACTGTCGGCCAGTTGGTTAACTGTAAGGTAAATTGATAAAAAACTAAAATTTTATGTTATCAAACAATATTCTCTTATTCTAAAACCATTGAAGTTGGAGGCTCCACTGTAAGAATTATTTTTAGATTGTTATGTTTGAATAACAGACGAGGATGAGGTCCATAACAAAGCCACAAATTGGTTTGTGGTTTGCGGTCTGCATTGCTATTAATTTTGATTCATTTGGATAAGTTGCTATTTTTATTGAAGCTTGGCCACCAGCATCTGAGGAGACCATCCTTTATTTGACAAAAGTTACCTCTATATGTTAAAAATAACAATTATTTACAATATTCTACTGTGATGGTCATTTTGTTCCAAATTCAGACCAGTTCAGAATACATCGATGCCGTCACTTGACAAAGCCAAGTGTTGATCCGCTTTGTCATGTTGCTCTCATTGGCTCATTCAAAGCTAATGGTGTAGAATGTATTATATACCTCATATATAAATCCCTGTCATCTGATTGGTTAAAAGTGGAGGCATAAATTCAACTAGCTTCAAGAATTGAACCAAAAATGAACTATGACCTGGGAGAGCGGGCATAGTTCATGAACTATGCCCGGGACACCTCTTCCCAGCTTAAGACTGTCGTACGAACTATAGTGAGTGTACATATTGAAGCTGGTGTAAGAGATCGCATTTTGCATTTTGACGGATATGCCGAACCAGCCTGGAGTCTGGCCGAACTGACAGTACGGAGTAAACAAAAATGTAGTGCAAGTCTGATGCAGGCTTGGCAAGGAAATGGCTGAATCGCAGGACCTGTATTCATGCTATGAGCTTGTAGAAGATCTGAAACTGAAAGGAATCGAGATGCATCTATGGGCTAATACCAAAATGGCAGGTAAAATACACCGTTAAGATTCGAGGATTATAATTTGACACCAATAACGGCCATCTGCAGGCCGTGTAAAAGTTGCTGAATTCGGAGTTGTACACATCTTGCCGACAAAAAATGGTAAGAAGTCGATTACGGTGATCCGTTTGGACTCCAACATCACTTCCTGAACACAAGAAAGGTTGACTGCTAATTCTTCATAAGTTTTGGACCCTAAGTTACACAAAATTGTTAAACCATGCATGCATGCCATGGCCTACACATACATGATATTATTATAGACCTGTGTTAGCATCCTGGCTTAGAAATAGAATGTCCTTTTAACCAATCAGTTGACAAGAATCTATATATTCGGTATATAAAACAAATATTGACTGCTTTTTATTCGTAGCATGGTTTTGAAACTATAGGCCCTCGGTGATCTCGAAACCATACTATAGTATGGTTTCGAGATCACCTTGGGCCTATAGTTTCAACCATGCCCCTCATAGCAGTCAATATTTGTATACTATAGTGTGTTCACTATAAGATGAAACATGACCTTTAATAAAGTACATTGAGATAACACTAGGGAAGGGCAAGGTCATAATACAACCCTAGGGTATTTATACTATAGCAGCTATAGTGTATTTGCTACAACTTTGAACCTCTCTGACAAAATGTGTAGAATATAAGTGACAATAGAATGGGTCATGCTCCACCTTACACGGAACAGACTATAATCTCGTGTTTGCAAAATTGCCAGGCAGCAAACCATCTTATCAGTAGATATTCTTTGGCTTCATGATTCCACCCTTTTCCTTTCTTTGGCAGAAATTGCTTCCAATACATCCTTTTTTCAGATATAATGGTAGGCCTACCATTCAAGTATAAATTTAGCATGGTTATTCTCGGAATAATCTCCACCTATTGCTTTGATTATCGTCCCTGCAACTCATGTCTTTGAAATTGAGATTTGTTGTTATCAACTGAAAACCTGTCATATAGCGAGCAATTTGCATCTTCAGACAGTAATTTCCATTCAAACACTGCCTGTGTGAATAGTTCTTTATTTGAGTGAAATCCCTAAAAAAAATCTTCAGTTGTGAAGCAATGCTAATTCCCTAGTAAACTTACAGATGGTGGCCTTGCATTACGGATAAAAGTAAATTACAAAATAGAGATGTTGTCAACCAGCTGTGCTCCTGGAGCATGAAAGCGGCACTGGCACATTTTCACAAAATATGAAATTTCTTCAATTTGCTCTCAAATGATAGTCTAGGCCATTGGAAGAACAGAGAAATATTTTACACATAAAAATAACATACCCCAAAACAGATAGGGACATTGATATGAGGATAAAGATATCCAGGTAATTTGTAGGCCAACTTTTAAGTTTTCCATAACTTTAATCAACAAATGTGTATATTACATGAATATTTTTTACTCTTACTCATATTAAAACCACAAAGGTTATAGACCGGTCAAACAGTATACATAGCGTGGGAAACATGCATACGGCGTGCGTGTTCTTGTGTTAAACGCCATGTTTGTCGTCTGCTGAATTTCGCGTCGCCGGCGACGTTAAATTACAAAATCGTTCCGTTTACCCATAAGGAAGCTGATTTGGTCTTAATCATTTCGGATGAGGGCTTTTGTATATAAAAGCTTTACAAAATTTTTGATTTTTTTTATCGATTTTGAAAAATCTTGAGGGCGCACTATTTTTCAAATGTGCCAGTGTCTCTTTAAGTTGGGGGTTGAGGGTTGGATTATGCTTGTGAAACACTTAGGTGCATGGGTTCATACTTTATCTGCAGACGTCGGCCGACGTTAGCCTTTCGAAAATGCTTTGCGTGCCAGATGCATGATAATACGCGTTATTTAAAAAGTATGTTGAAAGGCTAGTGTCTGCAGACGTCTGCTTATGAAATATGAACCCACCTTTATTTTGGGGTTATGGTTAGGTTGTGGGTTAGGATTTTTGGTCAGGGTAAATGCAAGCAAATAAAAACTAGGGTATGTCTATTTTTATAGGGATTCTAGAAGTAAAATGGAATTAAAAGTTGTGGTGTATGCATCCAATAACTATCTTAAGGGTTGGCATATTATAAAAGCAAGGCATGTTCTTGTAGTAAATACGCTGACTTAAAATTGTCAAGTACACCTCAAATAACATTTTGTGGTATTCAAGACATAATCTGAGATGTTGGCAAGTTAAAGGAATGATGAAAGAGACTCCATATTGATCTTAACCCCACCCCCTCCCCGG
This sequence comes from Ophioderma brevispina, assembly GCA_023653785.1. NCBI lineage: Eukaryota > Metazoa > Echinodermata > Ophiuroidea > Amphilepidida > Ophiodermatidae > Ophioderma > Ophioderma brevispina. The sequence goes on along the minus strand of JAMKCH010007298.1, from coordinate 96,067 downwards.
GCTTTCTTATAGTGTTTCTCATTGGTTGAATACAGGTTATAGTCATTTGATTAACCAATAAGAAGAGGATTTCTAAATATTTTGGCCAAATCCTCTTGAGCCCTACTACCTTTCATATCATGGTGCTGATTGGCTTAATAAATCATATAGCCTACTTTGTAACCAATCGGCAAGTGGTTCTCAGGGTGTTAAATGGTAGACGATCTTTGGCATTGTTTATAATAATGGTGCATTTTGTGATTTTGCACTCTTAATGGTCCGGATGATATCTTTGGAAAAGGCCCAAAATTTTCAGTTTTGCATCACATCCCATAGATCCTTGTGTTGTAATTTCTGCCTGAATGTGAATGTAACTTTAGGCACACATACAGTACCTAACCCCTATGGTTTACACAGGCCCTTAACCACTGGGAGGGCAGTAGGGGCAGATGCCCCAAAATTCCAAAAAGCCCCCAAACTCCTAAAAAGAGGGCAAAAATAGATTTTGCAATTGGAGCGAGCCAAAATCATTTTTTTTTAATGATTTTTGTGGAAAAAAGTTAAAATTATGTTACAAAAGTCTATTTTTCCAAATTTCCATCCGCCCCTTTGCAATTTTTCGGAAAAGTCCCCTTTTGAAAAACAAATTGCCCCTCCCCTATAAAATCCTGGTTATGGGCCTGGGTTTGCTATTACTAAAACTTAGGTTGCTAAATGGCACTTTAAGTGAGCCAATTAATTTGACATATTTTTCAAAGTTTAGTCCTAAAATAAAAGCAGCATATAGTCCTGTTCAGACAGCCGTTATCATCAAAAAATGATAAAAATTAATACCAATGTAATCATTGAATGAGTGCCTCGCTCGTTGATAATAACTGGAAGTGAACCGCACTCATGCAATGAACCCAGTAGCCCTCTTTCACACTGGGCCCTCCAACTACAATGTTTTATGTGCCCTTTTTTCTCTAAGTATTGTAGCAACGAAAGAATATCATTTTAAAAGAAACCCTCACATCCAATCAGGGAGTACTTTAGCCGATCAGTCTTGTAAACACGACTATTGATTCCTGTACATCATGATTAGTGTCATCCTGCAGAGCTCCAATCGATTGCGCCGATGCTCGCATACCGAGGTAAAATTACACGACATGATCACTTCAAAGTGCCAATAACGTCTAGGCCTCTTGTGAGTCAAGCGTTCAAGGCATAGTCCCCTGGTTGTTGTACCTAATGGGGAAATGTTTGCGGCATTGAAGGCATTCTTGGGAGCATTGAAGGCATTCTTGGTTATTGTAAGTAAATATTATAGCATTCAAGGCACAATCTCATTGTGCGTCTTCCAAGTGAACAGTTCAACCTTAAAGGAATAGGTTATTGGTACAGTCAAGTGGGAATTTAAGAATTAAAGGCACCTTTGGTTGGTTGCTAGGCTATTCCAAGTAAATCTCATACACCCCCTATGGAAGGAGATTCTGGAATTGAGTATATGCCTCATATATTGGGTTATTAAGCTTGTTTGCAATAGTCATAGTCAAGTCATGATCAATGCATATGAGTGTCACATGCACTGCACATGATAACCATACATTGATCATGACCTAGTGAAATGGTTATTCCATGTCTATTTGAAATTAATTCAATAACCTAGGGGTGGTATACTCAGTTCAGTTGTACCTTCTGTGGGGGGTTCTTCTTCCAGCGTGTCCACAAGTCATTAGTAAATGCTTGTGGTGGTGTCAGGATTTATTCAACTGAGTAAGCTGATCCAGGGCCGCGTGTATCCATGATACGGATGCTCCTAACATGGCCCGCTGCATGCCGAGACTGGGGGCGGATTGGGAACAGTCAGGGGTTTACACCCTACTCTTATTCGACACTGACTGCGATGTACATGTACAGTTGTAACTCTCTGTACATGGGACCGACGGCTTAACGTCCCCTCCGAAGGATGGGATGCTTTCATTTGCCCAATTCCAAGTGAACCGTGGAGGAGAGCGGTATTCTGTATTTAATCAATAGCTCGTATACAGATTAAATCCAGAATTGAGCACCCGAATAAATCCCAGCAAGTGACCCCACCGGGATTCGAACCCGGGATTTTTTTAGTAAATTTGCGCCACAGGTAAGCACCCTAACTGCTAGGCCACGCTCTCCTGTGGGGGTGAATGGAATTCATTCAGAATAGTCCACTTGGTTTCTCAAGTTAACATTTGATCAGTCAAAGCATAGCTATTGAACTACCAGTAAACATTAACTAACAGAATATTTATCATATGCTTTTAAAGTATTTAGTGTGCATTAAACATTTAAGAAATAATCTGAATGATCTAGCAAAGAAAATTTGGCAGAAAGGGGATTTGAACCAGTGACCTGGATTGCAAATCCAGTACTCTACCATTTGTGCTTAGCAGCCCAAGGACGGGACTGATCCCTAAAAGGTGACGGACCTGTGTACAAAAAAACGGAGTGCCCATCTCTTTCAAACAATTGAACCAGAATCCACCATATAATGTTGCTGTAGGGCAATTACTGCACCTCCTCTCCAGCGAGTCTGTTACCATCCCAACATTGAATAATGCCGATTTCTATTTATTCACCTTGGTATAGAGGAGTAATTGAGGTAAAGAGCCTTACTCAAAGGCCCAACACATTGGCTGCAGCGAGGCTCAAACTCACAACACTTTATCCACATCCACTGGACCATGTATCCTGAATCCCTGTTCCCTGACCGTCTTTAAGCGTGTTTCTATTGAAGATCCTGTATTTTACTGGTAAATCTCTTACCGGGAAAGAGCAAGGAAAAGGTGGATAACGGTCAGTTTCTATTGGGCACTGTTTACCGGTAAAATACTCCCTGGCTGCTGTCGATCAACTCCACATAAATCTTTGCCGGCAAAAGGTCGTACACTGAGCAAGATCGATGCAAAGCATTGTGGGTTGACTTTTTCAACAAAAATATTGCGGGACCTGCGATAGTAGAATTTATGTCGATTTTGACATTTTACAGTCAAAATTCAGAGGCAAATGAGAGGTTAGATGGGTTAAATGTTCGTGAACGTTAGAGAAGGGTTCGAATGTACATGGTGCTGTACAAGCGGCGAGAGGCGATGTACGTAATATTGAGAAGGCGCTGGCCCTCATCTCTCTAGTCTAACGCGTCCACACGTAAGGCCTATCGTCGATGGTATCACACGGTATTATCAATTTCCGTTTCCTCGCCTGCATGCGCACTCTCGCGGAACGGAGTGTGTTTCTATTGGCGTTTACCGGTAACTGACTCCGCTATGAAAATTTTGCCGGGTTGATTTACCAGTAAATGGTGAGGGAGGTCAGTTTCTATTGAGCACATTTAATCCCTTATCCGTCTCTCTCCCGGTAAATGGCCCTAATAGAAACACCTTTTGTTAACCTAATTGCCATGTAGCTGAGGTTTTCATCCAGTTTTGTTTATGTAACCTGAAAAAATGACAGGAAATTGATTCAAAAAGCAAACATAAGTATACTAAAATAACCATATTCATTGTAGTCTGTTAATGTGTAATTTAACTGGCCATTAAATATTAAAGACATGTTATTATAATACCATTAGTGAACATTGAAGCATTCGAGGAATATTCTTGCTTGATATTATTGTACCATTAGTGAACATACGGTATTGCAATCTTGTCTATTATGTTATTGCAATTTCAGCGGACATTTGGCATATTTTGTTAGATGTTTCGTTTAAGTGGTCATTGAATATTAAAAGCAAGTTTTAAGTAATGGCACCACAAAATGGTGTAAATTAAAATAGGTAGGTCATATGACCATGAGTGAACATTCACACACTTAAAGGTATTTTCTGTCTATTAGCTATTGTTCCAAAAGTGAGTGTTACTGCTCCAGACATACTGTAACTTAGTGCACCATCATATTAATTATGTTAGTTAATGTACCTGGTCATTAAAGGTGCATTTTGTGATTCCAGAAGCTTACGTTTTATTCACTGTTCACTTGATATCCTTGAGAAAGTTTATTCACAAAATGTGAGTTGATTCCAATCTTGCGGTTTTGTGTTATGAGCAATTACAAATTGCTTGTTTCCCATGGTCCTGTAGGCCACTGTGCTGTAATAAAAATACAAAATTGTGAATTGTTACAGATACAATCGAATTTGCACGTAAGATTAGGTACACTTGGATTACTAAGGCTAACAAAGTGACCCTTCGAGAAAATATTTAAAGGCCAACTCAGATTTAAAATATAATTTTTGGTGTACTTATTAAAAATAAAAACTAGAACTAAGATAGTCAACTACATTGCTCAATTCCAAAGTTTGAGATGAATCAGATTTTTAATTTTAATGCAGTAAACATTTAAGTATAACAATATCATAGGGCACCATGTATAACAATTCCAGATTTGGAATTTTATTACATTTGTGATTTTTTATGAAGGACATTGATTTAAGTTCAGCTTTTTTCACACGGTGATTTGTATGTGGACAAGCATTATGTATAATTATACAAAGACTCTATTTGTTAGAAAATTGAGGGCGCTATCCTCTGCAAATATGAGTCGGCCTTTAATGTTCGGAGCATATTCTGTGATTATTGTACCATCTGTGAACAATTACGCATCCTAATGATATTTTCTCTGTTTTGTACCACAAGTGAACATTTTTTAAATAATTGCACCATCAGTAACCATTCATCATATTCTTAGTTAATGTACCGTTTAATAAGTAAGCTTTTCATAACATTTCATGTAACAGATCATACCAGAAATGAACATTCATGCATTTTGAGCATATTCTTTCTGTTTTTATACCATGAGTGAACGCAACAGTATTCTAAGCATATTTAATAAGATATTGCACCATTGTAAGTAGTCATCCATCATATTCTGTAATTTTACTATAAAGTCGTCATTAGGTATGCTAGGCATACTCTATAAGTTATTGTACCATCATATAATGAGTATTCAAAGCATATGTTATAATTTATAGTGCCATTAGAGAATATTCAAGCATTCTTTGAATTATTACACGATCGGTGAGCATTTATCATATTCTGTTAATATACCATTTAAAGAGTCCTTAAACATTCAAGTTGTGGTTGGTGAGTTATTGTACCATAAGAAATTATTGGACATTCAAAGCATATTTTGTAACTTAATGTATCATTAGTGAATATTCAAGCATTCAAGACATATTCTGAGTGTTAGTTTTAGTATCATTTGTGAACTAAGCATGTAAGTTATTGCACCATCAGTGAACTTCTATCATAGTCTATTAGTTAATGTACCATTTAAGCAGTCGTTGAGTATTCCTAACATATTCCTACTAAGTTACAATACCATATGAGCACATTGAACATTTAAAACTTCTAGACGTTGTACTGTACTATTGATTAGGAGAGTACTCCGGTGGATTTTAGTTCCATTCATTTTATCTTTCCCCACTTGCATCCGACTGGATTCAAACCGGTGACCTCCTGAATAGTAGACAGGCACTGAGTCACAAGATGACTGGAGAACACAGGAGCACTATACCCTACTCAGTGTAAGGTGGAACTTGACCCCATTCTTTTGCCACTTACATTCTAAACTTTTTATTAGAGAAGATGCTCCAACTCAGTGGATTTCTCTTTTTCCTGAAGTGTAAATATGCTTAGTTGTAATCAAAAGTCAAATTTGTAAGATGCTTTTTAGCAGCTTACTTTTCAGTGAATTCAAATAAGTTGTCATTGAATTCAATTTTTTGCAGTATAAACAAAATACGTAATTGATTTCATGTCTACTGGTTGTAACAAGTGTGCATTTGGAGCTTTTTGCCAAGCAATGCAACTGTGCTTTTTCTCAACTGAGCATGATTGCCACAAAAGTAAACACTGTCATTCCAGAGAATTCAGGCTTTAGCATTGGTTTCTTCATTTCCTGTCTAGTTTTGCCATTAGATTTAATAATATGTAGGACTAATTTTAGCTAATAACAGCCGCCGAGAGCAACCCAAATTTAGCGTCGGTCCAGAGGTGATTCGGCCAGGGATTCGGTGCATCATCAAGGGCCCCATGTTGAAGACCGCAGGGAATCTTTGTTGAACTGGAAGTCATACTTCCGATATATGAATGTGCCAACAGACGTAATTATTTTCTGAAAGCGAATTCGGAAAAACACTTTCTCACCTACTACTCAAAATAATAATCCTCGGTCATAATTCAAATATGATATCAAATTCAATTGGACTTTTCTCTGTGTAAAATGTTGATTATTACATACTAGGCGGTCCCCGGGTTTTACGATCACCTGGCTTGAATGATCTGGCATCAGCAATCGACTTCACCAAGTTTCACATCCATATACCAACGTTTACCCCATTTGACCTCCTTTTGACTTTGAATGACCCCTGATGACCTTTGATTAACTAACCCAGACAAATCGTCTTTGTTCGGTCAAGGGGCACCCACCACCGAGGTCAGGAACATGCGACCATTGGTCTCCGAGAAAAATAGAGGTGGTCGACAGACACACACACAACATACAGACAAGAGGACATTGGGGCAATACCCCCACAGAGTTGGGTTGTTGTTGTGTATAAATCGGTACAAACAGCATTGTCGGGGGTATTTGTAGGTATGTTCATACACTGTGGGATTATTTGGTGTGAGTTTTACACCCTCACAGCAAGTAGACAAAATGACATGTGTAACGCTGTGGGCACCCTAGCTTAGACCTATACCTTACCCCCCCCCCCACCCCAGAGGCCAAAAAAACAGCATTTGGCAGAGAATCAGTGTGGGCGTACTCCCAACTACAAAAAAACACGCCCACCATGTAGCTTTGTACCTATATTTATCCCACATGTACCTCTTGTAAGAACACACACACACACACACCCACACCCAAACGTGCCCAGACAGACCACCGGTATTAATATTTAGATATCCTTGGAAGTAGTGTAATAAATTAGATTATACTGCATTGCATTAATGGGATGCAAATTTGACCTATACTTTACTGTAAAGTATATAGCAAGGTACATTACAATGAATTATGGCATGGCACACACACACATAACCCAACCTGTGATGTCGGGTTCTAGCCTATCTCCCAGGTGGAACCGAAGGAGGTGCGGGAAGAGAGGAACAAGGAAAAGTCGCAAATTCAGGTGGGATTCGAACCAAGGCCCTTCGTGCCCAGCCCCATGACCCGGGATGAGCACGTCACGCGGTGTCATGACCATATGAGGTCTTGGGTTGATGATGTCATCGCCTACTTTCCTGGCACTTTTGCATTTTTCTCAATAAACAACCACAGTGAGTTTTGGTGAGATTTAGCTGTGCTAGGGTTAAGCTTGACAAAGTATTGTTGCAGGGTTTACAAAAAAATCAGCAAAACAGTTGCGAATTGCTCCCTTACACTGTGAACTGTCAATAGACGACTGACCGATCTCTCGGGGCAGTTTCTTGTGATGAATGTGTGTTTACTCAACGCTCTTGTCAGTACCTCTATACTCTAACACATTGTTTCACAACAGAACACGGTGCTACATAGTTATATGCAGATGGTGTGTGATTGTGAAAGAGGTCAATTGAGATAAGGGAACCTTATTTCTGTCAGCTATAAGGCTGCTCATGAAGTACATTGAGTCATTTTAACCTTTTGAGAACCACTTGCCAGATTAGCTACAAAGAAGGCTATATGGTGTTTTGAACCAATCAGTACCACCGTTAAAGGTGCAACAAGAGATTTTGAGGCCACACAAATATTGAGTCATAATAGTAATTTCATATAGATTAGACACTCAATAGATTTCTTACCTTGTATTTGGCTACAGAAATGTTTTAAAAGAGGTGATTTTGATTTGCTTATAATTCAGTTTAAAACATAGGCTGAATTTCGTATTTGCTCCAATACAAAATTAGAAATTTCACAAATTTTCTACCAAAGAACAATTTCTCAGCTTAATCCTTTCAGATGGGGATTTTTTTGATGGAAAGCCTTACATCAGGACAAAAATCAGTACTTTTCATTTTTTTGGGAAACTTGATATGTGAAATCTCTTGTTGCACCTTTAAATTGGTGGTGGGCTGATGTTTAGTCTTTAATATTTTAGATGCTTTATTTTAATTGGTTACTCAAGTGACTCTAGCATGTAATGGACCAATCAGAAATACTCTGAGTTAAATAAGGCTGTGGCCTTCAATTCCTTCCTAAGCTACAATCCGGGAAAAAAGTTGTTAGAACACTAATCACTCAGTGTTAAAATATGCGTCTATTTTACAATGTAGTTGTTTTTTGACTGATGGCATGTTTTAAATGAAGACGAGAACTTGTCTCTCAAACCTACCCTTCCCCACCCCCTATCAATCAATGTTGGGAGAAGTGACAAGGATGCAGTGGCGTAACAGGCCTGCCCGCTCTGAGGGGGCAAATTTCCCAGTTTTGGGAAATTTTCCCTCTTAGGGGGTCAAAAGGCCAATTTTTCCCGGTCAGAGGGCAAAAAAAACCGGCTGATTTAGCATGATTTTTGCAAATTTTCTCCCCGGCCAAAGTCGTCAGGGGGGCAACCTGCCCCCCGCCTGTTACGCCACTGCAAGGATGTTGAGTACATGAGGTGTCTCAACATTGAATAGGGGAGAGAGGGGGAACATTTTTCAAAGAGACGTGCATTATGTTCTAACCATTTTTTCACGGATTGTGTGCGCCAAGTCGAAAAAAAAATTATAAAATTCCATTTTTTACCTTAAAATGAAACGGTAAAAGAGATTTAACACCAAATTTTGCACAATTACACACAAGAATAGTTCATTTGATGTCCGTGTTTGCATTACATAATATCTTGCTCGGCTAAGGGACAGGTCACAAATAATCAATTAGTGCATTTGGGCCTATAAGACGATAAGGGCACTCAGTGATTAACGTTATGAATAAAATCAAAAGCTGACCATTGAGCAGACCTTCTTACAAAATATAATATTAAAGTTAAAAAAGGGGAATGAGAGAGGCTCAACTTCACGGACCACATGTTTTATTTGCTTGCAAGTCTAACAGAATTAACGCTAAGCCATTTAGCTTAACTATTTCACGGCGGGACTTTTAAACATACCATCGCATTGCATACAGTGTGATCATCATTGCCACAGAACCCACAGTTCACTGTTATCTGCTCCGGTATAGAACTGTGACACTACATGAGGATAATGGTTAAATTGTTGCAAATTTACCAGAGTTGAAACGGTGCGTGTTTGTACATTTACCGTATCAGTATAAAAGATTTAGTCATGGCTGTTTTTTTCTACTTTCCAATGGTATAAATAATTGTGTGAATACGCCTAAACTACACGGAGGAAGCAAGAAAGAGGGACCAGAGGTACGGCTCGGCATCAATATTGTTTGTCACACCACAGACATTGTATTCCCCACACACCCCTGCCCCATTCTTTACATACGTCCCTAAGCCCTCCCATCCTCCTCCAAACCCTATGCACATTTCATCGCCCCAGTCATTCAATTTATCTCAGTTAATATGGGAACATGTTTGTCATGTTAAATACCTGAAATATTGATTCAATTGCTATGGAAATTGTTCAATAATTGACAGTTTTAAACTTCATGGTAAAGTGTACATTCTCCACGATCCAAAAATTCAACAGAGTTAGCAGTTGGCGATCGGAAGAGGCGACTCAAGACTAAACTATCCATGGGTTCAACCCCCGATGTGCTCGCCAGGGCGCGGAAGAGGGGGGCGCCCGCGGAGGGAACTAATTAAGACTTCCCCCAGGATAGTATGAGATGACTTCTTCGCCCGAACATCAACACCAACCTTCTTACCTATTCCTAACTCTGTCCCAAATTCCTTTTACCGCGAGCGACTGGAGTGAGTGGACTGAGTGTGTTTTTGTGTGGGTTATATATGCATGAGTACATTATGTCTGTTTGTAATGAATTCCCAAAGGTGACAACAGTAATTTATTATTTTTGTCAATTTTTTTCCTTCAATGTATAGAAGATATTTCATTAATAGTAATATAATAATTGCAAACTGTCTTTAGTTTCCTGTTCTTCTCTTTCTTATATGGCCGGTGGTGCATGCTCCTGCAAAGTCAGTATTTTATTCTTTGTCCTTTCTTCTTAATGATGAGTTGCAATCAGTATGGAGTTGATCTAATGGTCTGGTCAATATGTTCTTGGTATTGCATGTAGCGTCCGAATAACCCGTTCTTGGAATTCATCTCTTGATAATTGATGAAGAATCGCAAGGTTGTCGTGTGTTTTGCGGCATTCATAGAACTTTGGGGTTTGTCTACGTTTTTGCAGTATTCCATGCATGTCACATTCGGCACTTATAGCAGTGACTGTACCCTAATTAGAAAAATTTTATGACTCTAGAACATTTCAATCAAAAGACTCACATGCAACTAAATGAAACAAGTTACAAATTGAAGTCTTTTAAGTTAAAACTTTCTTAAAATTCTTCCTATTCTAACGTGACAATAGGCTAAAACTGTATAAATTCAACACGGACATTATTTTCAGTGACCATTCCCTAAAGAGTCCATATTTGGTAACAATCTTTGTGGAGTAAAATGCAGAAGGTATTATTATTAATTGCTGAAATTTTGGTTTAAATATCTGTATCCAATAAAAAGTTATGACCCAAAAACTAAAATTAGATGAAATATTTTGCATTTCGCTCAGACTTGGTTACTCAAGTGACTCTAGCATGTAATGGACCAATCAGAAATACTCTGGTTTAAATAAGGCGTGGCCTTCAATTCCTCCTAAACTACATCTTGGAAAAAGTTGTTAGAACACTAATCACTCAGTGTTAAAATATGCGTCTATTTTACAATGTAGTTGTTTTGACTGATGGCATGTTTTAAATGAAGACGACAACTAGTCTCTAAACCCTACCCTTCCCACCCCCTATCAATCAATGTTGGGAGAAGTGACAAGGATGTTGAGTACATGAGGTGGCCCAACATTGAATAGGGGAGAGAGGGGGAACATTTTTCAAAGAGACGTTGCATTATGTTCTAACCATTTTTTCCCGGATTGTAGCTGTAGCTTATTTACCACAAGATTGAACGTGATGTTTAATAAAAAATAACAGGATTCAAGACCTCAAGCCATCAATAAATCCATTATCGCAGCTGTATTTTCACATGGTAGAAGATTGAATATGACCTTTGACCAGTTAAATAAGGTTAACATGGGGGGGCTACATTAATGGTAGGACCAGGGCGTATTTAGAGGGGCCCACCCGTCCGCCCCTTCTATTTTTTGCAGAGCACAGGGCGCCGGGCGTTGCATAGAGCGCCGGGCGTTGCATAGAGCGCCGTGCGCATTGTAAATCATAAACATGCCTTTTTACCCACAGGGCGCCCTTTAGATCACTAAGAATTATGGTACAGGGCGTCGGTGCTGTGTAGATCTAGCTTTGTGGCGCCCAGCGGTCGCATTCTAGTTCTTCCCTCCCCCTTCAAAATTTTTGCGCCCCCTCTATTGAGAAATCCTGGATCCGCCCCTGAGGACCTTATTCTTATAATCAACACAATGTAGGTTGCTATAGCTCATTGGCCACAGGATAAAATTTGACCTATGATTAAAATATAAAGATAACATTACATATATTCAAAAGGTCCTTGTGCTATCTTAGAGTTTTAATATAAAGACACGATGCAGTGACTAGCTTCCTTTTGAGCTTAATATATCAATATTGTCATGAACGTGATAATGTGACAGTTTGTGTCACTTTTCTGATGAGCTACTGGGCTGCATTCAAAATGGAAAGAAACTTAAGTGCCATTAAAGGCACACTATAAGGTTTTCTTTTAACTTCCACCCCAAAAATTACACTTTATTTACAATACCTCTGATTGGCTCATTGCATGAAATAACATGTATACCCTTATGATTAACCAATCAAATAGCCCTATTATGTATGCATTTTAAGACTTTCTTACCATGTCTCTGATTGGTTAATTATATCATATAACCAAATAATGATTCAATTTGGCCTTTTGTTTTTTTTGGGGTTAAAACAAGGGGGTGAAACCCTTCAAAACCAGTCCGTCCGTGCTGGGCGCTGACAATTTGAATATTGCACGGAATAATTAGTAGTTTGGGTGCTTGTATACAAACAGAAGGTCAATTCGAATACAAACAATCCGCCCTAAAATATCCGTTGTTGGATGTTTGGGTGCTATGGGTGGTTAAATTTTGTCCTAACCCCTGCCACACAACGAATGAAATACACGTCCATTCGTCTTGATTTGAATAAACCGCCTAATGAATCCCTCTTTTCACCTAAGCGCGCATTGCATTATGAGAAAACGAGTATCTGAGCACAATGATCCAGGAGCAATATTATTATACCTGGCCACCTCTAACACTTAACATCAATTTGTATCACTACCATTAGTGTATATGCAAGCGGCACCCACATATGTGGAAGAAGGGGAGCAGCCATTCTTTTCTCATGTTGGTACCTAACGTGTTTCTTTGGTGGTCGGCAAAACATGCTAGACGATAAATTTCTAAAGATTACGTCACGTTTTTCCTCGCTAATCTATATAGACCTCTTTGGTTAACCAACAAATGCAATTCAGTTTTGTGGCTGAATTAAAGGTACATGGTCCGATTGCTAAAGCCCTCTGTCTGTTGTCAGGTGTATCATGTTGTCAGGGGTCATAATAATGTGGAAAATAGGTATCTTGTGCCTATAAATATTGGTTGAAATTTGAATTAAATATAAAATGTTACTTTTTGATATTATTCATGTTGGCATATGTGGCATACAATAATGTGGTAGTGCAGTGAAGTTAAAGCTTGGGTTTGGCTGAGAGAACGCCATTGTTGTGCACTGAACCCATGCTTCCTGGAAAAGTTTAATAGTAGGGTCAGAGCACATGCCGACACATTGAGTGGTGTATTTTGCATGCAGTGCAAAAGCTAGTCTCTATTGGTCAAAATATAATGGCTTGTATATTGAGGTGGTAGAATATTAAAGTCATCTTTGTCTGGGATGTCGGCGGGAGTGGATGGAAAATGGGGGGGGGGGGAAAGAGCAGTACCATGATATATGTTAAATAAGGTGATAATATGTACAAGAAGTGTTTGGCTGCTAATTTACAAGGACTCTAATGCGCGTCCAATGCTCAGCACATGTAATTGTGTGTACGGTTTCATCAATATACCTATGTGTGGTAAATTGTGGTTCTCCGGACGTTAGGTAAAACGGGAAAAAAACATCACAGCCTCATCCCCAGGACCCCAGAATTTTACCGGAAGTGGTCAAAATGTGTTGTATCAGAGAAAGCTACTATTTTCTCATCTACCCTGTGGAATCTTAGGACTAAAAGAATTTGGTCTTGCGAATTATGAATGAAATGTGGCCCTAATTTGGTCGACCATATTAAGTTTACATAGTACGCCTATCTTATGGGGCTTACAAATCACGTTTTAGCGCTCTCACCTCAAAATGGATTGAAAAATATTGGCGCAAAACTGCACAGATGGGCTTTTGGGTGAAGTCCTCTAATCAATATTAAAATTTCATATACTTAAACCGGGCCATCCCCTTTAAGTCGGGGTTTTATGTGTTAAGAATAGATTTTTTTGTAGGATCACATGATCTTATTGAATGAACATTTCCAAAACTGTGCATAATGGGCTTGACTCAATACACCCTCTGATCAACTAAGCAACTTGTATAATTTTTAATGTTTGCCTATTATCACAATAAGATATGGTACTAATTTGTAATACAGCTGACTGTGACCCACTAGCCATGGAAATAACAACATCCCATCCTCCGCCATGGTAACTTCCGAACCCCCTTTAATCTTCATTAGCACCTTTCGGAACATCTCCACAAGTAGGGAATTATACGCACTCTTTCCTTTTAGGGCACATGTTTGCGCAGAGACTATGAGGAAAAAGAGCGCTGCCTTTTCTCGGCAGCGGGGTGATGCTCACCGATCGAGAGCACATTTCTCGATTCCGTCATGTTACACCTCCTTTATTACCTCTTCAGCGCTGCTGGCTCCTAAGCATCTCTTCAAGACAGGATAATGTGACTCTGCCAGTCAATCGGACTGTAGGATGACCTCATTGTATGGGGCTTGTTTCACCGCTATTCAAACTGGCTGTTTGCAGGTGGTTTTGATGCTATGTGGATGGGATCTAAACACTGAATAAGGTTTAAGGGGCTGGAGCCCCGGTGGGAATTCGCCCCCTCTGTGAATGGTCACTTTAAATTTTGTGGCCGCTTTTATAGCGTTTGCATTCATATTTGGGGCTGGGGTTGATTTTCCTGTCAAGAGGCCCATGTAACAAGAACAGAAATTGTACTATTTTTAATGTATTTGTTTGTTCCCCTTTATTGCTTTTGCTATTATTTTGCTGATTTTTTTGGGGATACAGGTTTTGAGGCGTTGAAATGGTACTCCTAAGTTTGAAACATTAATTGAATTAAATGCAAACCACAATTTGTTTTGAAAAATTGGTTGATTTGTATATTTAGGTGCTCTTTTTGTAATATTAATAATGGTCCGAACTACAGTTGGAGTGATGAACATAATGTTGAAGATTAGGTTTATTAAGTGATTTTATATTTTACGAACTGACTAGGTTTGAAGTCAAATGTTGTACCAGTCATAAATTCACCATACAGCACATGTTGTGCACTTCTGTTGTTTTAATGATTTATTTGAGGGCAATCAAAAGGTCCAAAAATTTTTAAAATAAATTTTCTTTCATTTCAGCACAAAAAAGCTGAGCCTCCTAAGTTTGAACATTAGATTGAATTAAGGCATAAGCCCAATTTGTTTTTTTGAAAATTTGTTGATTTTGAATATTTAAGTGCTCTGTTTGTATATTAGAAATGTCCTACTTACAGTTGGAAGTGATTGAACATAATGTTGAAGATTAGGTTTATTAAGTTGATTTTATATTTTATTGGAACTGACTAAGTTTGAAGTCAAACTGTTTGTATCCAAAACACCAAGTCATAAATTCACCATACAGCACATGTTGGCACTTCTGTTGTTTTAATGATTTTTGAGGGCATCAAAAGGTCAGAAAAATTTTTAAATAAATTTTGTCTCTTTTCATTTCAAGCACAAAAAAGCTGAGCCTCCTAATTTGAACATTAATTGAATTAAAGGCATAAGCCACAATTTGTTTTTGAAAAATTGGTTGATTTTGAATATTTAAGTGCTCTGTTTGTAATATTAAGAAATGTCCTAACTTACAGTTGGAAGTGATTGAACATCAAATGTTGAAGATTAGGTTTATTAAGTTGATTTTATATTTTATTGGAACTGACTAAGTTTGAAGTCAAACTGTTTGTACCAGTCATAAATTCACCATACAGCACATGTTGGCACTTCTGTTGTTTTAATGATTTTTGAGGGCATCAAAGGTCCAGAAAATTTAAATAATTTTCTCTTTCATTTCAAGCACAAAAAAGCTGAGCCTGAAGATGAATTACTTGAACACCCATTTTTGTACAGGAAAACTTAAAATTCTCACGATTGGCATATATACATGGTTAAGGGGAAAATAGGGCAAACTATTTTCCCGAAGTACTGACTCGTAGCCAGCACCAAGGGTATTTGTTTTATTACACCTCACTGTAATCGGAATCAGCCCAATAAAATAGCTTGATTATGTTCACAAATTGTCATGAGATGTAATCCTGCCCACTGATAAAAATGGAACTTATTTGACCTTTTTGAGCCCCTCATCAATGTGGAAGAAAGGTGGTAGGACTGAAATGGGCTTATCTTAATATTTGGAATCTGCTTTCAATTGCCCTCGAGACTGAAAAATAAGGTTTGCTGAAAAAAACACAATTTTGATGTGCACATTGATAGGAAACTTAAGAGTCATTTCCATGAACCTCGAGGTATACATCTATAACTCGACTTTTGGAGCCGTCTACTTTTGATAAGCTGCCTCAGAATCCATTGAGAATAGGTTTGCGTCAGAGGGTGATTTGAACAAATCGATACGCTTGCAATGTGGCCTAACTGTAACTGTATAATAACCCATGTGAGTACTAAAATGATCTAATGGTCTAAAATCATTGTAAAAGTCAGGTTTTTGTGTTTAAGAATAGGATTTTTGTGGGATCACATGACCTTATTGAGATGAAATTTCCGGCCAAACTGGTGCATTGTTTGTCTGGATTGACTCGATACACCCTCTGAACTTTGCGTCACCTTACTCATTCCAGCCTTACTGCAAATTTGGTTCTGGAACTAGTGTACATGCGATTGTTTTTTTTTACTTTATCCAAATTCATTTCCAGGTGGCTTTAGGTAGCAACTTAATTTTGTGAGTATTACATTGTACACAGTTCTCAATATACAATTTACCAGGATCCATATAGATTTGATATTCCTCAATATTATTCACAAATTTGTGTAAATCTTAAAGAAATTTGACCTAGATTTGTGGTTAAAAAGTTTAAAACCATTATTAAAGTGATACAATTCCAGCATTAATTTTGATTTTGAAAGAGCGTTTGACCTCACCGACTTTTACCCGCACTTAATCTTGGTACCCTCCCCTGGATCACAATCCCTAGAGTCCTGCCACTTCCACTTTTCAATTTGTGGTGGTCACAGTTTGTGCTTGGCATCCAACAAGAATTCCCCATGTTATATTCATGCGTAGAAATCGTCCTGAAAG
Source organism: Ophioderma brevispina (assembly GCA_023653785.1). Lineage (NCBI taxonomy): Eukaryota > Metazoa > Echinodermata > Ophiuroidea > Amphilepidida > Ophiodermatidae > Ophioderma > Ophioderma brevispina. The sequence continues at coordinate 79,405 of JAMKCH010007298.1, read as the reverse complement.
TGGTGTCGGTGCGACCTATCGGATTTAGCATTATTAATTCACATCCGTAACACGATAACTTGGTTACATAGATTATGGATCACCAAATTGGGTCTGTTTGATTCTTGTAAGAATCTGGCCCTGCAAAATGCGTGTGGAAGTTTCACACCCACGACAGCGCTCCGAGTGAAATGTTAAAAGAAGCATAATGGTTAAGTGTCGTTTAGATAGATTTGTTTTAGATGAGTGATATAACAGTGAAAATATGGTATAAACGAAGAAGTTTTAAAACACCGTAAACTGCAAAAAGGGTTTGCCCTTCCGTTAGTGCCCATTAAAGGGGGGGGGGGGGGGGGGGGTTTCTTAGGGACCCCCCCCCCAATAAACCACTCTTTCCCTAAAAGATTTTAGATGAAATCCACCACATGTTTAAAAGGCTGCAAGTAATCAACATAAAGAAATAAAAAACTGAAGAAAGTTGCTTCAGTAAGAAAATAGGGGCAAAACATTGAATGTTAATTTTGGTTCAAAATGTCGCCGAAAAAGACACTAATTGTTTCCTGCATTTTCTACGGCATTGCTTCACCTATAGACTTGGGCTGATGCTCTAAATTGTGAAGATGAAGAATGAACTATATTACCATATTAAGCACAAACATAAAGGTCTCATGGCCATTTTAGATTTTTTAGGGTTACTTGTATAATTTACCATAGGTTTCCTACACCAGTAAACCGCCCTACATGATAGTATAAAAAATATTATGCTCCAATGGCCTACTAGACTTTGCAAGATTTTTTTAATGAATTATTACTTTAGTCACTAGGTGTATGCATTATGAAATCACAGAATCACAGGTCACTCTATAAGATTTTTCATTTTTGTCATGGGCACTTCCGTTAGTGCATAAGGGGGGGGGCTCCTTGGACCCATGCTAATTAACGCAAAAAACAAGCGATGGATTTCAATTTTTGTTATGCACCAAATGCAAGCGCAACTAAAGTTAGACGAATACAAAAAATATTAAAAAGCAAGATTATCGTGCTGCGTTAAAAATCGCCGGCTAAAAAACACAAAACATTGGGCCCAATTGGACCCCCCCTTATGCAGTTAAGTGTTAAGAAATTAGCATGTGGTCTGTATGAAAGGGTGTTGGACCTTTAGAAAATAGGCAGTAATTTCAGGCCGCAAGCAGAAGAGAAAACTATCAACGTTGTTACCATAAGTATATGCTCAAACTTTAGTATACCACAGGAAAGCAGAGTAGAGATGTTTGAAGAAGTGTTAAAATCACATTTAATTTTGTTTTGCACTTTTGTAGTGTTCATTTATGTGTACACAGCATGAATACATCAAGATTATGTCCATATGAGGTCATGGAACTTAAATTGTGGTCATTGAACAGCTTGCAAAGACTTGACTTAAATGTTCTTAGTATGCCTTCAGGACATTTCAAACCTTCTGGAAACATCCATATTGGCTGTAACATGACTTGCCCGTTATCAGCTGCTGGTGGGCATTGGAGTGTGCAGAAAGAAATTGGAAACAACTTCAACCAAGACAGTGCATACATTCCATAGCACACCTGCTGTCAACAGGTGTGGACATGGGAATGTGCAAAAAGAAAATTAACGAAACCCAAACAATGCAGACAATGCCACAGCACACCTCTGTCAACAGTTTGTGGACATTGAATGTGCAAAAAGAAAATTGGAACCCATGACAATGCGACATTCTAATCTACACACAACACCTGTTGACTTGTCATTATAACCCAACATTGATGCTTCCAGAAATGATACAAAGGGTATTTTTTTAAATTATTTTTTCATTTATTCAAAGATACAGCAAAAAAAAAATATAGCATGGCTTTGCCTTTGATATCCTGCCCCAGAAAATTCAATACAAGTGGCTCTTTTTCTCGAAGACCCATATACTATACTATGTAGAAATTTGCTATGCCTTTTGAGAAAATTGAATAAAACCGTATCAAGATTGGACTGCATCCTGTTAATCCCGACAAAATAGAGTCAAATGTGTTTACTTCTATGGATGGCGACTGACGCATTCCTATCTGCATGGAAAGACATGATAAAGGCGGAGAGGGTATATTAATGTCTGGTTCACCTGGAAATGGTGTCAGCCCTGTGAGAAACCAGGCTAAAGTTCATTAGTGTGAAGTGGTGTGGTGTGTCTATTTCACAAGACTTCTGGCATGTTCTTTGCAGGCCTGATACTAGCCTTGATCAAGGCTGTCTGCTAAGAACTGACAAATATTTTTTCACACGGTACTTCATAATTAACATTTATTCTCAATTATTTTGAACATTGTGTTTTCAGGTATGAAATCAGTACTTTAGCATTTTAGGGCTACCCTGTCTAGAGAAAGATTATATAAACAAATTTAACAAAAACAAATTTGTACACTGTCTGGTGGTCTGTTGTCCACACAGGCTGGATCCAGGTTCCTACTAGTCTAGGTATAAAACCACAAACACCTGTTGTAGTCAGGTGCAGTGATTGTGCTGCTCAGAGCGACAGCCTTGATCAAATTGCTTTGTGGTTTTAATCTTCCCTGTACAAAAACTCGTATAAAATTTTTTCAAATGCAGAAAAAGTCTGACAGACTGTACAAGGTGCTCTGCCTGAACTCCCTAGTGGAAGCATGGAACATAGGCCAGGTGAAATGGGAGACCTCAAATTAGCTGTTTAATAGAGTGAATTCTTGCCACTTTTTTTAGTTTTAGGGATATGCTCCACTTCTTTATACATGATATACATTATATCAGTCAGATGTGTGAACCAATGAATGAAGTTGGTAGAGCGCCTTGAACAAGACTAGCCTGATACTCAAAACCAAACACACCAACTATAATAATATCAGTTCTCTATAACAAGGGCGTCGCTACCTTGGGGAATTAGAAGAAAAAAGTGGTCAGTTAATCAGTTTAAATCCATCCAGTGTATTGTTTCTGGATGTTGTCTACCTGCAAAATATTATCTCAAACCAGGATGCGATTTGGACTTGTACTTCAACCATTGTTATTAGCTTCCATGTGTCTTAAAGAAATTTCCTGCAGCACTGTGCAGAGCGATTTGGCTGTAGTTGTGACAATGTTATAAGCTGTTATGTTCCAAAAAGCATTTTAAATTGTCATATTTGTAATAAATTGCTACATATTATCCAAACAGGCATAGTCTTGGCTCGGAATATATTCACCCTCTCCAAGATGCTTACAAGTCATATGGAAATCCATCCTTCAAAGATGTAACTTTTCTGGAAATTTCCCGATTTCCGGCCATAAATAAAAAAAATCTGGAAACGTAAAAAAAATGGATTTTTTTCTGAGATCAAATTGTTAATGATAAAGGTAAACTGCATCAAAAATCCAAGTTTTTAAGTACCCAATTTAATTTAGAGAAGGGGTCTTGTACCCTAAAATTGCGCATGAAAATGCGTTCCCAGAGATTCTCTGGATGCTTCGCTAAAGTTTGGCCTTCCCGTCGGTTCAAATTTTGGATTTTCAGGAAATGGGACTACTCCTGATCCTTACCATCAGAAAAACCTCCTGACTAGTATTACATGTTTAAAATTCCATGGTAATTTTGGCTGAATGTATAAGACCAAGGACTTCCTCCTCAGTCCAAACAGGCTTAGTCTTTCCTCAGTATATATTCACTGAGATGATTCCAGGTCACTTAAGAACCCATCCCTTGCCGTAAGAAAAAGCCCCCCCCCCGACTTTTTTTTTGTTTTTTTAAAATTCAGTGGAGATTTTTTGCTGCGTTGTATAGCTTAACGATGACTTCCTTCTCAAGTTTTTCGCAAAGCCTGTAAAATAAAGACGCCACATTAGCAAGTCCAATAATGCCTTCCGGGCTGTTGTTATTGTAAAACAGTACCCTCTTAGTGTCAGTAGGTTCTGTACATTTGCCTGCCTATTTGGCAAACAAATCCAGCACTTCAAGGGTTTACTGCAAGAATGCCCCATCTGCAATTAAACTGCCATGTGTCAGTTTTGTTTATATTACAGTTATACCTGCCAAATCTAACACCTGGCAGCTATTGCAGATGGGGCCTTCTTGCCCTAAACCCTTGATTTCTTACTCTGTAAATAATAGTAACTTAGTGGCTTTTTTTTACATTCATCTATAGCAAAGGTTAAAAGAGGGTTAGTGACACCTCTTAAAGAACAAAGTAAGAAAGAATAACTGTTGATCTTCAAAAAATAATGCTGGCTTAGAAACTAGCTATCATGTTGATCCAGAGGGGAAAATGGCGGATGGAAAGATGGGTAATAGGAAGTTATGGATATGGGCTGCTCTCTGTTCATTTTTGAGTGGCATTTTCTCCTGGGAGAAGTTTTATTGCTTTATCTGTACTGGAAGGTGCCAGTAAGAAGGAAATACTTTGGATGATTGCTTTAGGTGTGTGCAGTGACTCTATTGTCCCCTCAAAAAGGGTCAAGAAACACGGGCAACAAGCTACCGGGGGGGGGGGGGATTCCCATTTTGGAGGTGATGTGTATGTAAGACTCTTAAGACACCCATTTTCAGCATTGTCACACACAGACCCCATATTTTATTGAAACTTTCATCCAAAGACCTCATGTTTTTTAATTTACCACTGTCACCCAAACACCCTATTTTTAAAAATTTTCAGCCAAAGACCTATTTTTTATAAAATTTGCAAAAATTTCATCCAAAAACCACATTTTTTTTATTTATAAATTTGTCACAAAAAACAACCTATTTGGAGCCAATTTGGCCCCTATTTTTTTCATGTCCTCTGTCACCGAAGCCCCAGGGTTTGGTAGCCACAGCCTTATATACACCCATATCCATTACATATGAGTGTTCCCCCCCCCCAGTTTGTGAGGACTCGTGGAATATAAGCATGCAGAAATATTGTTGACCAATAGGATAGCACAGGACTCAAAATATGATGGCTAAGGGTGATTAGCCCTCAATTTTTCACAAAATAGCCCCTGTGAGAAATGTTTGCCTATTGTAAAATGTACTACGAGGGCTACTTTTGGCAGAATTGCTCAAGTAGCCCCGGCCCCGTTTGCCCCAAAAGTATTTGACACTTGGGATAGCATGTAGCTGGTTAAAATAGTTAAAAGAAACATGAGGACATCTCAAGAAAGAAGTGTCCCCATTTTTTTTTGAACCCTGAGTTTTTGCACATTTGGAATGCTTATCAATGTATTAGATCACACTTGAAGTGAATAAGCTGAACACGCTGCCTTTATGTAATAAGATGATTTAGTATTTTCTGTCGTGTACGACAGAATTCAAAGCATGGTTTTCTATAGGGATGATTATGATAGCAGGCAAGTTCAAAACAAGGTTTGTGGTTTTCTTTTGTACTTGTTTGTCCAGTAAACTTTCAAACGTTCTCGGAAGGTGGTCTACAACCGATCCAGTGCAATTTGAGAGATATTCGTATCATTAAAAAAATCTCACTTTAATTCAAAGCATCAAAGTGTTAATTATTTTAACAAAAACCAAAAATAACACTTCTTTTCTGCTGTGGAGTAATTTGCATCCTTGAAGAGTGATTTCAGCAAACAAAATTATTCCCACAAACTGAAATGAACCCATCAATAATCACTTTCACTCATTTGTAAACAATTAAGATCTCTATAGAATGCACTTAGTTTCCAATTTTGCTATTCTATTAAATTGCTTTGCACTTTTATTGTCTACAATGCACATAATTTGAAGTTTTGCTATTAATACATTAAATTTCAAGTATTCCTCTTGTCCAATCACTGTTACATTGCACGCAGTCGGTGTTTAATACTTATCAAGCTCTTGTCAGTTCAAAAAGGAATGGCATGCAAGTTTAAGGTACATTTTGTGATTGACAAAAGCTTATTCACAGAGTATATCCGATCTTGCAGTTTTGTGTTATGTGCAATTGCTTGTTTCCCACAATCCCATAGGCCACTGTACTGTAATTTCTGTCCGTTTACAGCACAGTAGCCTATTGGACCGTGGGAAACGAGCAATAGCTCATAACACAAAACCGCAAGATCGGGATCACCTCAAAGTTTGAGAATAAGCTTTTCTCAAGGATATCTAGTGATCAATGAATAAAAGAGGTGCCGAAATCATGAATGCACCTTTAATATTCCTAAACCAAAACCTGACCACAGAAGAGCACTGCATGTCTTCTCAGTACTTATATTCAACAAATTCTCCTTCATTTGGTATTTTCAGAAGCCACTTTAAAAAAAATACTATTCATAAGATTCATAATAAGTAATGCACTGTCATTATTGCACTATTCTTGCATGTAATGTGACAGCTCCAGAGAATAACAACCTCTGTGTTGAACTTGATTTCTATGTTTCTAAAGTTTCTGTGGTTAAAGAGATACTGGCACATTTGAAAATAGTGCGCCCTCACAATTTTTGGAAAATGTATATTTTTGTGTGTTTGTAAAGCTTTTATATACATTAGCCCTTACCCGAAGGTTTAAGACCCAAATCAGAAAAACAGAACAATTTTTATAATTAATGTCGCTGGCAACATTTATTGAGCAGACGACGGATATGGCATTTTAAACACAAGAAAACACACGCTGGAGCCTGATTCCCATGACATGAACCCTGTTTGACCGGTCTGTGACCTTTGTGGTTTTAATATCAATGAGTATGCGTCTATGATATTAGCTGATATTCATGTAATAGACATATTTGTTGATCAAAGTTAGGGCATCGCGGCAAACTTAAAGTTGGCGTACAAATTACCTGGATGTCTTTAGCACCTTATTAATGTCCCTATCTGTTTTGGGTATATTATTTTTTATGTAAAAATATATCTATATTCTTCTAATGGCCTAGGCTATCATTTGCGAACAAATTGAAGAAATTTCATATTTTGTGAAAATGTGCCAGTGCCGCTTTAAAGTGATAAGCATACAACGATAATGCGAGAGAATAAAAAAAATGTGGAAATGCATATTTTTAGCTTATAAATCAAAGCTAACTATGTACAATTCCATAAAACTACTTTAATGTAGGAACAAAAACACCAAATAGTGAAAAAAAAATTAAGGAAATTTGTCATACCGTGTCCCGCATAGAGACATACAGCGATGACGACTCAAAATCTACACTAAACAGGTGATTGTGGTTTACACCAGTACATAAACAAAGATCAATAATATTTGAGTTTGAGGTCAAGCTGTACAGGTCATGGTGCACAATATTACGCTTATAAATCTGGGATATTCACAGGAAAGGCTTTTTTGATCTCAAGTCGGAATTTTGATACGCACGTATAGAAATTACGGAATCAGATGAAAAGTACTGCCTTGTCTTTATTTCACGGATTATGTTAGCACATACATGCCAGTAACAAATATACCAAAATACAAATTTTGATGATTTTAATGTTTCGGATCAGCAAAAATCGCTGCTTATCCCTTTAAATAAAGTTGAAATGAAGTTTTCATACCAATCCAACTGCTCCAAAGTCAGCATTGAGAAAGGGAGGCATTGTGTGTCATAAAGTTCTTATGCATTTTTCTGTAGATTGACAGAGAAAATAGGAGTACCTGTGAGGGACTTTTGATTAAATGTAGAATACCCGTGGTCACATTCCCCGTTTGCTGTGATAGCATAGTTCACGGCATATTGTTGTGAATGGATTATCGTTCTTTTGCCTGGATATGTCCATGACAGTGAATGAATCACGATTAATGGCAGTTCTTTACAGATAACAGGTATTCAGAGATTAAGATGTATTCAATTCACTTTACACTATTATTATCATATACACCTGAGTACCAGGAGAAAACCTGCGAGGCCGAGCATGGACTGGAAACCAAATGCACATGAAATCACAGGCCCGACCGGAGGTTGAACCTGGGACCACAGTGGTGCGAAGTGAGGGAAGACCCAATGCGCTAGCCCAACCTCCTTTGGTGATTTGAAGTTCACAAAAGAAGTTGTTGATATTCAGAAACATTAAATAAACATTGCTATAATATGTGCCATCACTGGGAAGGGGTTGTTTGACAAGGAGTATAAACTAGTGTCCGAAATTGCATACTCTGTGACAAAATCAAAGTGAAGAAACGCCCTGACATAGATCCAAATAATACGACCATCCAAAAGTGGGTCAATTGGGACTATGCCCGTCTGGTTGGTTTCCAGGGCATATATAATGTGGATCCAGAAAGTGCGAGGAATTTGTTGTTTTTAGCCCGGCCCATATTTTCTTGTTCTGTTAGACATGGATGGCAAGTTAATCCTGGCACTGTTGATGTTGTTCTAAATCACGGTTGGCTCATTTTCCGTGTGCGTGTGCAAACCTTGTAGTATAGAGTTGTGTTAGTAGAGAGGTGATTGTAAGGGAGTTTGTTGAAGAGAGAGTTAATAAACTTAACATTATTTAAATGAAACCAAATTAGAAATATTGATAAATCCCCATCACTTGCATGGTAAGCCCCGGTCCATCAGGCACATACACACTTTAAGGCTGACTCGGAGATTTCCCGATGAGGGCGTCCTCAATTTTTAAACAAATTGTGTTTTTTGCATGTAGATAATGCTTGTCCATATACTAATCACTGTGTGAAATAGCTAAGCTCAAATCGAAGTCCTTCATGTAGAAAATCATATCTTTGTTTAAAAATTCTGGATCCGGAAATTTGTTATACACAGTATCTATGGCACTGTTATATACACACAAATGTTTACTGCATCAAAACGAAAAATCTGATTCATCTCAAACTTTGGAATTGAGCATTCTAGGCGACTATTTTTAATTAATATATTTAAAAAATATATTCAGAAATCTCTGAGTCAGACTTTAAAACAAATGATGTGGAAATGTACCAGCATGGATCCCACTATGACAACTTTTTTTTACTTAATTTTGGTATGAAACTGTTCAAATTTTGAATTCAATTTGTAAAAAAATTGAAATGTTAATTTGGTGAGCTCCCCACAAACTAGTCTGTATTTAGAGTGTAAATCAAACAGAAACTAGAGCAGGGAATCATGCAGTACTATATAGCTGGCTCTATTTTGATGAACAACTCATTTTCAACTCTACTCACCAGTGGCGGCACCAGACCTCTTTTTCTGGGGGGGCAAACTGGGGGCAAAGTGAAATCTTGGTGGGCAAAAGTGAAAAAATTCCATGGGGGGGGCAAAATTGAAAATTTTGGAATTTTTCGAAAAGTTTCAATTTTCACCAATTTTGGCCCAAATCGCTGAGTTTTTTGGCCCCAAATCACTGAATTTTGCCCGAAAAAATATATATCCTTCATTTTCTTTCGAACCTGGGGGGGGCCAACCTGGGGGGGCACGAAAAAATTTGGGGTGGGCAATTGCCCCCTCCCCATGCCCCGCCCACTGGCGCCGCCACTGCTACTCACTTGTAAACAACTTCAGAGTTGACCATCTCTTGCCTTGCGTAGGCGTGCATTGGCCATACTTAACGGCCGCTTGCTTGAGGCAATGGTGGGAAAGAAGGTGGTGTGCAGTAACACAGAGTAAAACCAAATGATGTGGGAAACTCACTACATTGCTCAACTCCCCAATTTACAACTTGTCAATTGATCCAGCCCCACTTCCTTACGTAGATGTATGTTAGCCAAACTTTATCGCTCGCTCCGGCAATTGTGTAAAACAAGAAGGTGTGGAATTACAAGCTGAACTCAATGGAACGGGATTGTAACTCACACTTAACTGGCATGGTGAGTTAGGTATGCGCTGATAATTTACAGACGATGTGAGAAAACTGTGCCACCACAGGGCTGGCCATGTAAGGATCAGTGCCGACTCTCGCGTCTACATTCAGTCAGGTTGATTGGGACCAGGCCTAATTATAAAACAAAACGAAAGAATGAACTGCCTTTGGTGTCAAATTTGTAGGGCTCATTGATCTGAAAGTCGGGGAATGAACTTGAGATGTTAGGTTGGTGGTATGTTGAAACTAGGTTGAGGCAAACATCACAGCAAAGGTCGTGTATAGTCTCAATTCTTTGACACAGTTCAATGTCTCAATAGCTTAAAGTGTAAGAATTGGTTTCCCAGGGGTGCTCAGTACAAAAGGGTTAGGTATTATGGTGCTCCGGTATGGGTCACATTGTACCTTCATACTATTAGGATAGGTTTTTACCATACCTCTGTAAGGAATGGGTCATTTTAGGTGCCATTTTGTGTGTTTTGGTCTTTGAGCACTAGATTGCTATAAAAATGGGTAATTTTTAAGACAACAATGGGGTAGCATTTTCCAAGCTATTGTATAGTTGAATGTGTAGAATTTTTGTACATTTGCTCATATATGACCAATTTCATTTCAGACCCCACAACAGTCAAGAATCTAATGTTACTGGATCACCTTTTAATGTTGTAATTTTGTAACATTACAAACAAATTTCCCAGTGGTATTATAGGGATGATTAAACCCAACTTGAATGCTAGAACCTCTAAAACAGTTTGTGTGACAAATTCCAAGTTTAAAAAAAATGCCAACTTTTTTGCCATACCACAAGCATTACCAAAATCGAAATTTTAATTTAATTTTTTTTTAAATTTACAATTTAGTTACAACATCCCCCCCAATAGTCTCCAGATAAGGAGAATGCAGAAGTGCCAACACTTGGAATCATATTTTTTTTGTTTCTTATTTTTTTTTCCCCGCCGAACGAAGTTCGGGAGGGGACTATAAATGGGCTCCGTCCGTATGTATGTCCGTATGTCCGTGATAAAAAGGTAACCCTGGAACAATGTCTGTGATAAAAATTAACCCGGGGAACATTTGGGCATATCTTTTTTTCTGGATGAGCTAGAGTACCAAATTTAGTATATATTGTAGAAGGGGAAACCCCTACTCACCATGTAATTCTTCCCAGGGTCGTCCCTGGTCTGGTCAGGGGGTAGGGGAAAAATGTCAGGGAAAAGGTCTATTGCACAGAAAATCTCAACATTTGGCCATATTGTTTACGATTTATCGGAGTTCCGTATGGCTACGATGATATAATTGGTGGAAAGAAGCGGGTTTATGGGTTCTCGAACCTGATTATTTTGGGTGTAAAATATGCTAATTCATATCTAATTTGGCATATTTATTGAACATTTTTCCCCCGCAAGGCTTGTGTACAGTTTTCTGGGTTCCGTAAGGTTATATGATGTAACTTGGTGGAAGGAGCGGACTGAGGAGTTCTTGACCTGATTAGATTTTGGGCATATTTCGGGCAAATTAAATATGCAAAAAATGAAGCATTAATATGCAAAAATCAGTGTAATGATAGGTGGGGTAGGCAAAGTAGACCCCAACAAAGTATTAACTATGTGACCCATGTTTTCTTTGAAAGGTTTTTAGTTCTGGTTGCAGATGTGGATCCAGTCTTTTGGGTTGCCACCTGTTTAGATTTCTTGGAAAATGTGAAAAATATTTAAAATTCAGTGTTTCGCCCTTTCCGACCCCGTACAGGGGCCCATTTAAATGGGTTACAACTGATTTTTTTCAAAAATGAGTGTGTGCCAAATTGCAATAAATTTCAGATTTTTATCTAATTTAGTGAATTTTAAGGGATTTTTGCCAGCTTAAGTTTGATTTCTGAGTCATTTATTTTTTATGTTCTGGGTTGCACAGCATGTGGATCAGTCTTTTGGGTTGCCAGCCTGATGTTTAGATGTCTTGGAAAATTGTGAAAAATATGTAAAATTCCAGTTTTCAGCCCCTTTCCAACCCCCGTACAGGGCCCAATTAAAATGTGGTGACATATTTTTTTCCAAAAATAGTGTTGCCAAATTGAATAAATTATCCTATTTTTAATAATTTATGAATTTAAACGATTTTTTTGTGCCAGATTATGTTAGATTTCTTGAGTCCTTTTTTTGTTCGTTCGTGGTTTGCCGCATGTGATCAGTCTTTTGGGTTCCAGCCCTGTTTCTGATTTTCTTGGAAAATGTGAAAATATGTAAAATTCAGTGTTTCGCCCCTTTTCCCGACCCCGTACAGGGCCCAATTAAATGTGGTTACATGATTTTTTCAAAAATAGTGTGCCAAATGAATAAAATATATATTTACTAAAATTTAGTGAATTTAAGGGATTTTGCCCAGATTAATTTTAGATTTTGAGTATTTTAAACCAAAGGTAACCATTTTTGGGCTTCGTATTGTACACTCATACATTCAGTTGCAGTGTTGCCTGTTGTGATCGCGACCATTCGGAGGGGACATATTCGCATAGCGTTAAATACGGGGCGGTCGCCTTTTTTCAGATTTTTTTTATTGGAAAAAAATTTATATTCTGTTTTCTTAAAATCAGGAGTAGATGGTAATACAAAGATAAATATTAAAGACACAAGGTCCTTTGGTTTGAAAAGTAGGCAAAAAGTACTACGGTAAAGTGGAAATATTCACGTTACATTAATTTTCACGCTTTCGCCCCGCCACTTCGAAGCAGTACAAAATTAAGAAAACACACAAAATCATTGAGTAAGAGAAAATGCTCCAAATGCAGAAATGCAACAATTACATGTGCAAAAATTACAGTTTACAGTACTTATATTCATTCCACTTGAGGGATATTGGTCGTTGAACTCCCATTGAACATCTCCTAGGAAGATAGCCATTAAGAACTTGAAGATGATTCAATGATAGCTATTTAAATGGATGTCTTTGCAGTACCTTTTATTTTCACACCTTTCTCATTCAATCAAAAATGATGCAATCTTAACATCAGGCAAGCATATACTGTAGCAGACCTTGTGGTGTTGATCTTTATGAATTAGAGACTGTTTTTTGTTGATTAAAAAACACAGAAAATGCCATATGAAGGAAATTATGAAAAAAGAATTTGTCAAACATTTTGTCCTTTATGAAACATCAAACATGCCTTTTACATAATGCAATTTCCCTCACGTCCATTGCAGCAGCCAAATATTAAGTGATATTACTTTATCAATCAGATCGTATAGATGACCAATCAACTCCTGCCGCTCTAAAATTATCCGCAAAGTGACCCCAAGAAATTTACAAATTGGAACAACGAGGTCACTATCGGCTTGAGTTTCACTCTTTTATTTTTGGGAAATGCTAATAGTCTACAATTTCAAGCTATTTTTGATATCGGATTGCTAGATTGCAGTGTAAATTTTGAAAGTCCTACTTTAGCATACAAACCGTATCCACATTCTGATTTAATGGATAATGCCGTCCGAAGGACATTTAAGACTCTGTCAACAGCCAAGGATTTAGTATCAAAGTTGTTTTTGGCAAGAGATGTCACTGGCCCAGGAGTAGGCACATATGCACAAATTTGATTACATTTTGAATGCTGTTTTTTAATGAAATATAGCTAAATACCACTAGATTTTTAAACATTTTTATTAGAATTGAACTTAAAAAGGGGGAATGACCCAAGTTAACTACCGGTATATAAAGTTTTCATCATGATTCAATTACCTGGACCTCAATACCCCATCTGAAAAGTTTCACACCAATACTTCAATCCATTTTGATATGAGAGCTAAAATTTGATTTTGTAAGCCCAAGAAACACTTTTCAAAAAATTAATATTGGACAACTAACAAAAAAAATTAGAAAAATAGAAGCATCAATCACCAAACTTTTTATCACTCTCAGAACATTGGTTAAAATTTTAACCAACATGTATTAACAGGTGAACAGCCCAACGTTGGGTAATTTCTTTACCTGGGCCATTTTTTGGGTAAGATAGCAGATGATTGGGTACATTTTACCCTACAGTGGGCAACAGTTGCCCAATAATATACTAATTTGCATTAACCAACAAATAGGTAAAAATTTTACCCAACGTTGGGCTGTTCACCTGTTAATACATGTTGGTTAATTTTTTAATCAACCTTTCTGAGAGTGTACCACTTTCAGTAAAATTCTGGGCACCAGAGAAGAGGCTATTAGTAATTTGGCCATGGACCTTTAAATTTGAAAATGTTCTCAGATAAACTAGAACAATGGTTCATTTTAATTTTAATTAGGAAGAATGTAGTAGAAAAGGGTTTGAATTTAATTGAATAGCCTTCCTATTTATTAAAATGTTATTTATTTCAATTCAAGAATAGAATAAATTTGCTACAAAAATGGAGTAGATGCTCTGCACATCCCTCTCATCTCTATAAAAAGACCACAGTGGCGTAACCAGACCTTTACAAATGGGGGGGCTGAAGGGGTGCCAAGACTTTTTTTGAGGGGGCAAATTTGGGTCCTTCTCCATAGACACTGTACAAAAGGTCAGTTCATTTGGGGGGGCGGAAGGGGGGGCAAGGGTTTTGTTTGGGGGGCTCTCGCCCCCCCTGCCCCCCCGCTGGTTACGCCACTGAAAGACCACCTCAACATGATTGAGTAACCCAGGACCGTAAGCAGTGGGTGAAGGGCAGCGACGGGGCGGATGCCCCTAAAAGTCCGAAAACCTCCTAAAAGTGGCTCAAAAAGCCCAACACATCAATTTTGCAAGCAGAGCGAGCCAAAAATTTAGGGGTTCTATGCTATTTTTTCAGAAAAAAGGTTTAAAGTTTGGTAAAAAAGGTTCACTTTTGACAAATGTCCTCCTCTCCTTCTGGGAGGGATGAATTTTGAAAAGAATTGCCCCTCCCTAAAAAAATCCTGGTTACGGCCAGGGTAACCTTATCTAAACTAATAATCCCTCTCCTCCCTATGATTACTATCTCATATAGTTAGTGTGTGATTTGCATAGACCACATCAACATGATGGAGTAACCCTCACCATATCAAAACTAATGTCAAAATGAGTCACTATTTTGGAATGACTGTAGAAATCGTTGATGTTAACACAATGCACAGGTGTGTGTGATCATAGACGTAGTAAACAAACGTCTACGGTGTGATCCCCACAAAAGTCAGGATGTTGTTTGCATGAACCTAAGTACCCTGTTGAGTTTTCATGCACACCTAGTTGTGGTAACCAATAACGGCCAGACATAAGAACAAAGGCTCGGTTACACTTCTCCAGTTCCACTGCCTGACGCCAGGTAAACTTTTGACCTGTATTTAGAAAGGTCGGGCTAATTTACCTGGTTTTGATTGTCGTACTGGGACGTGTAAATTGCAGGATGTTTAGAGGTAACGAGCAGTTAATAATTAAATATGGTAAGTTGTAGATAAGGTTGATGACTGTAGAATGAGTTTGTTAAAAATAGATGATATATCTTCTTTTATATTTAAACTGTTCCTTGTAGGGAAAGATTTCTTGACTATTGTTCTCTGAGGAATTTTAACTCCAGATGTGATATATAGGGTTGTTAATGCATGAGATAAAGTTGTTAAGGTGTTTTAATTGCTTTGGGGGGGGGGGGGGGGACCAAATTAGACCGTGAAAACATTTTGTTGTGGGTAAGTGTATCTGATAATGTAAATGGTAAAGTACTGAGCACATTACGAGCTAAGTTGTCATAGTTTCACATGATTTGCAGACTATATCCTAGATTTGCTATAGCTCGGATTTAACCACCGAAGTGCTTAAAATTTGGTATCTGAAAGAAAGCTACTATTTTTTCTCATTTCCCCTGTGAATCTTAGGACTAAAGGGTTTTAGTTTGGGATGTTATGATGTAAGTTTTCCCCATATTTTGGTTGCCCAATATTATTTTACACAGTACTAATGGGATTGCAATCAAAACGCAGGGGGAAATATCGGTGGTGAAACTTTAGAGATGGGGGTGGGGGTGAAGACCATTCTACAAAGAATTAAAAACTTACATAAATGGGTCATCCCCTTTTTAAAGCAATTTCAATAGTCTTTCAAGGGTCTATTTGCTAAAATCATAATCAGCACAGAATTACCCACATCAAAACTCAAATTAAAAACACATGGAATGTGGATGCCCTTCGACATAGCACTTAATTTCGAATGTGCCTAAAACTTAAAATCACTGCACTCAAAAAAATCACACACTGCAAAATGTCTGTGGTTCACAATTGGGGGCTGCATGTAGACAGTAATGTTTTGGAAATCTCTTTCAATCGTCTCAATATATCCTACTGTGTTGGGGGGCCTTTCAAGTTAATGAAATTTGGCAGCTTTGGGCTTGCAAGTTAATGCTTTTGTATCAATTGTAGGATCTTGTCCGGCAGAGATCAAACCATTGTATGCATTTCCATGTCCATTCTTCAAACCTTTTTTTACTCTTAGGACTGTTGGTTTTATCCCATCTCCCATGGTGAGGTTCTCTTAGAAGCAGTCTTTTGATTTTTTATTTCTTCCTAGAAATTTGCTAGGGTGATGGACCAACCATTGTAATGTAATTTACAGGCCATCCGTCGTCTCTAGATGTTTTGGCCTTTTGTGCAGTGTACCATGAAATTGTTATTTTCTTTCTGAAGGGTGTTTTTTTGGGGATGAATTTAGTTAAAGAGATAGGTGATTCCAGCAACTTGCAAACGACTCATTGTTTATCCATTTCCCCTTCATCCATTCCCACTTCATCCATTCCCACTTCACCCATTTCCCACTTCACCCATTCCCACTTATCCATTTCCACTTCATCATGTTCCCACTTCATTTCGCATTCCCCACTTCATTCATATCATTTCCACTTCATCAAAATTCCTTTCCCACTTCACCATGCACTTCATCCATTTCCACTTCATCATTCCCACTCACACTCCATTTCCCCAGTCACATCCGATTCCCACTTCATTCCATTCCCACTTCACCCATTTCCCACTTCACCCATTTCCCACTTCACTCACCCATTTCCCACTTCACCCATTTCCCATTTCATCCCACTTCAGCCATTTCCCACTTCATCCATTTCCCACTTCATCCAATTCCTAACTCATCCATTCCACTCATCACATCCCACTTCCGCCATTGGGGCTATTCCAGAAAAAGAATGCCCCCCCCCAAAATTAAAAAACCAAAAAAGAAAAATTTTTTTTTGTCACTTTGAAAGTGATATGTCTAATAAGCGGGTGGGAATTCCAGCCATTTAGGTATAGAGGGTGACGAATTCCATTTTTTTTAACGATTTTCAAGGAAAATTCGCGGAAAAAATCAATATTTTCACACTTTCTATACCCCTAACCAAATCCGCTGGGAATTCCAAGTTTTTTACATTTGTAGTCTAGGAGATTCTGGAAATTTATACGGAAGTCGATGTCTGGGATTCCTGGTAATTTACGGTAGGTAGCTTCTGGAATTCCAGATAATTCATGGAAGGATAGCCAGGAATTCCAAATATTTTGTGAACAAAAAAATGTGCCCTCTATGGGGGGGGGGGCATTTTTTTCTGGAATAGCCATTTCCACTTCATCCATTTCCACTTCATCCATTTCCCACTTCATCCAATTCCCACTTCATCCATTTCCCACTTCACCATTTCCCACTTCATCCATTCCCACTTCATTCCATTTCCCACTTCATCCATTCCCACTTCATCCATTTCCCACTTCATCCATTTCCCACTTCATCCATTTCCCACTTCATCCATTCCACTTCATCCATTCCCACTTCATCCATTTCCCACTTCATCCATTTCCCACTTCACCCATTTCCCCACTTCATCCATTCCCTTAAAATGACCACAAACCTTTATCCCAACCCTAAATTCTAACCTATGATAGTGACAAAGCAGAAACTGCAGAAATTAAATGAACTGACATTTTATCCTTTGTTTTCTACCTGCATAATCTGTTGATGAGAACGACTTCTATGAGCAAAAATGTCATCACTGTGAGGAATCAATATCTTTTAAAGATACTCACCCATGAGAAGATCAATTAAATTAGCAAAATGAAAAAATAGCATCCATCAAAGTCTGTCTTTGACTCTTGAGTTGCAGAGTTCAATGCTAGACAAGGATAAATACGAAATAAAAATATATTCATTGTAGGAGTGTGCAATGAAGTATTGCTCAGACTGAAGTTACCCCCTCCCCACCCAAGGTAAAAACTAACAATTTAAGCAAAAAGTTCCACTTTCCAAACAAATTTTGAAGTGTTTCCATAAAATTTTGAAGTCCTTAAAGGAAATATGTCATGATTCTGAATATTTGGAAAATTTGGTATGGATGGAAAGCTTAAGTAACGTAAGATTTTACTATAAATCAAAATAAGTTGAAAATTGTCAACATTTGTTGAGTATTTTGCACCTTTGCCCTTTTAATTTTTCTGCCCATAGCGTTACTCAAAAACGATTCCGACAAATCCACATCGCAGGCAAATGGTGACGTCAAAGTGATGACCATCCATAATTTAAGTCGTTGTGACCATCATATCGCAGTGTTTGCCACTTAATAATAATTAAAACACAACAAAATGAAACAAAATATGTCATTCTGTAACTTATTTTTTCTAATTTTATTATTACTTTCATTAAATCCTCACTAGTCAGTGTCACATACATTCGAGTCAAACCTTTTTTGGTCAAAATCACTTTTACGTCACGAGGAGCGCAACATTGGGCGCTTTTTGATCAATGAAGCCGTGGCGAAAATCCGCCCGTTTATCTTCGTATGTCAAAAAAGCAAAAATTAAAATGCCTCTATTTTGTTAATGTAACATCAAATTGATTATTTTTTTCGGGAATTTGTATGTATGATTACTATCTTTTATGAATGTAAGTCAACTGAGCTTGACAAAATCGTGACGATATGTCCTTTAAAACCACATGTTTTGCCCTCCTGAGCACAGATGTTTTGTTGTTGTGCATATGCATGTGTGTGTGCAGATGGCATTGTGTACACATGTGTGCACATAGGTGTGAGCACTTTTATATGTGCACATGCATGCATGCACTGTGGCTTTTTAGTGCTAATTTTCAAACTGACATAGATTTGTAAAATGTGTTTTTAGCTGTCTTGAAGATTAAGATTCAATATTCTACTTTTCAGAAATAAAACATTTTGTTTAACATACAAGAATGCAAAAATGGTAAACAGAATCTACACAACTTCTTGCCGTAAAGTCACACATATTTAAAAATCCATCTAAAGCTAAAGCTTTACAACGAGACCTTTGGTCAAATTCTTGGTAAAACTAGACAACCCAATACTTCTTCTCTCCTCTACTCTTCTCTCACCTGCCCCCTTCTCTTCCTGCCCTATTCTCTTCCTGACAGATCAAGTCTTATTCACATATCACAATCTTTTATATCAAGCTTCAAACCATTCAGATTCGGTAGCTATCATAAGTATGGGTAGGAATTACACTGTGTTAGATCACCCTCATCAAGTCATACTCATACTATAACCTCTCTCCTTCCTCAGCATGTCCCCCCCACTACTACATATAAATGAACGTTGAATTCTTTACACATGAGTTACAATATGCTCATGCATCCACCAAGGACACAGTTCCAGTGGTTGTACTTACACCTGCATGCCTGAACTGGCCTTGTGTAATCTGGGTATTCTGTATCATACCCAAAAACCACAGACGTGTATTTTCGAAACACATTGGTGAATGAAGCTATGAACTGTGCTAGGATTGAGATTTAATAGCTTATAGTGTTAGTTTAGGATGGTTATGTGGGTGGTTTAATAGTCAGTGAGTGAATACTCAGTCAGTATACCATGTGATACAGATTCCACTCTGTATGGATTAGCTCAAATTATGTGAAGGTTATAGATATCTATAGAAAGAGCAACCAGAGGGGCCCAATCAAAAGGCCATGTGATCAAGGCATGGGTACCCGAATACCAATGCATATGACAACATGGCAGTGATCCATGTCATTCAAATGAATTCAGACCATCTATAGATTCTACTGCTGACTGGACTAGCTCTCATTATGTGAAGGTATTGAAAGAGGCAACTGAGGGCAAGCAAAGGCCATGTGATTAATGCATGGGTACCACATACCAATGAATATGACAACCATGCATTGAATAATGATCATTAAAGAATTCAGCCATATTGGATTCCACTGCTGTCTGGGACTCGCTCTCATTTCTTTCAAGGTGGTATTGAAAGAGCAACTGAGGGGCATGCAAGCCATGTGATTAATGCATGGGAACCACATACAGTGCATATGACACCCATGCATTGATCAGATCATTCACAATGAATTCCAGCCCAGCTATGATTCCTCCACTGCTGTCTGTACTAGCTCTCATTTATGTGAAGGTTATTGAAGAGCAACAGAAGGGCATGCATAGGCCATGTGATTAATTCATGAGTACTGCTACAATGCATATGACAACATGCATTGATTATGATCATGCAAATGAATTCAGCCCCTATAAACTAGATTCCACTGCTCTCTGGACTATAACTCTCATTTAAGTGAAGGTATTGAACGAGCCAGAAGGCAATGCCAAAAGGCCATGTGATTAAGGCATGGAGTATGCATGACAATGAATGACAACCATGCATGACTTAGTTGATCATTCAAATGCATTTCAGCCAATCTATACTAGATGTCCACTTGTCTGGACTAGTTCTCATTTATGTTAAGGTATTGGATAAGAGCAACAACAAAGAGGACTAATATTTGTTCAGGCCCAGTTTCTGTATACATTTTGATACAAATCGATGATTAAAATTATAAACCTTTGCACTCATTGAAACGGTGGGTCATTGATGCTTGACACTTGCTCAAAAATCTAAAATGGTCAGGATCGTGTAGCAGACAATCTGTAAGATATAAAGCGTGTTCAATAAAAAACACAACACTGGGTGACAGCCCGAGAAGTTTCTGAACAAAAGGGCATATTGGTTTTACTGGGTTTCTTTTGTAAAGGTAAGAAAAAAATATTTAATTAATATCCCTGAAAACCGTGATGGCACAAACTGTTGCATTTTTTTTTGAGCACGCTTAAATATTTTGACTACATACCTTGCATTCAATGTGTTTACATTTGAATTTTACTTGTCATTAGGGTGGGCAAGTCTTCTCCACTTCTAAGGACCCATTTTCTCCCCAACTTTCAGGCTTAAAGTTTTACTTGGTAACAATTATTTTTTTTTCTTCTTGGGGTTTTAGTTGATTTTGTAAAAAAAAAAAAAAAAAAAAAATTTTCCTGTAGAATTTTAAATGAAGGCACAGTAGAAACATGCCGTAGAAGATATTATTGAAATCTCATAGTAACCTTTAATCATTCATGAAAGCTCATCTCTTTATTGCACATTTTTAGGTTTTTCTGCCCGATAGTCACATAGTTACATTTAGAGATGGCGTCACAACTATTTTGATTAAAATGTAATTGAATGTGTGTGTAGGAATTTTGGAGCTACTTTCAACATCTGAAGAGTACTAAGCTATTTTTCAGCCCATTGAAACATATATGAAAAAAGATGTGGGATTATTGCAATGTTAATAAGTCATTAGCCTGGATAAACATTTCCGGGAATGCATGCTTTTTTTTTACTCTTTGAAATTGTTTTGTTTTCTGATACTTTTTGTGTCGTCTGCTTTGCAGGTCGGCACATGGAGGATTACTTTGGAGTATGTCATGTCTGTCTCTCTGGCTGTGTGTGTGTGTGTGTGTGTTTGCTTGTGTGCATTCGTGCATCGCTCCATAGATATCCAAATGTAATACCGAAATACAGTAACATCAGCATAATAGCAAATTTTGAAAAATGGCAAAATGTAAAAACCTGTGTCTACTCATAGGCTGTTGGAAAAATGTTTGTGTGTGCAAAAATAACCACTTGTGTAGACTCCCGTGCAGTCTCCAATCTGTATAACTTAACAAAAATATGTGTAGGATTTGCAGGAGACATAGGTCAACCTTAGACACATGCATATCATGGATGGGTTATAGGTCATGTACCAAATTCAGAGGTCATTAGAGGTCAACTTGTGCAGAGAGTGAAAAAAGGTGGATCACAAAAGTAGGCGGCACAAGTGGTTAAAGGTGCAACAAGAGATTTTGAAGCACCCAAATTTTGTGTCATAATATTAATTTCATATAGATTTCTTACCTTGTATTTGGCTACAGAAATGTCTTAAAAGAGAGAAAAAAGGTGCTTTTGTTTTGCTTAAATTTCAATATAAAACATAAGCTGAATTTCGTATTTGCTCCTATACGAAATTAGAAATTTCACAATTTTTGTACCAAAGAACACTTCTCAGCTTAATCCTTTAAGATGGGGTTATTTTTGATAGAAAGCTTTACATCAGGGCAAAAATCAGTACTTTTGATTTTTTAGGGACACCCGGTGTGTGAAATCTCTTGTTGCACCTTTAAAGAAATTCTTGTTTACTCTTGTTTGTAGAATTTAACACTAATCTCAATGATATTTAAAGTAATGACAGCACATTTTTTTTAAGTGTGCCCCCAATTTTCCGGATATTTTTAGATTTTTGAAGTTGCATTGATAATTGACTAGTAAACAATACCTGGAAATGGTAGAGCTCAAAACTCTGTGTCGCAAAGGAGGAATTTTGTAATTAGAATATTTAATATCAGAGATCTCTGATAAAAATTCAACAGTTGCTGGAAATGTCCTTCCAATATGAAATAGCCGGGAAACTGCACTATGTACGTGTCTACGCTCATCCATTAGTTGTTCCGTCGGTTCAGGCAAGTCAAGTTAGAGATCATTTTCGTGAGGGGACACTATTTCATCATGGACGGATATAAATTTGGCGTTTCCAGTGCTGCCATTAAATAACAATCAGGGATCCTGATCCCGATTACAAAATCGCTTCTTTTATGACAAACACACATTTTTAGCATTACCACTCGCAGGTATAGTTTACTAGACAATTACCAACACAACTGTGCAAAATTGCAAATTGCGTTCTTCAAAAATGTGCTGTTATTGCTTTAAGTGTGTGTGTGGATTTTTTTTAAAATGATTTGACAAAGATATAGCATGCACTTACAAGCATGGGAATAGATTACTAAAATGTGCCACTGTACCGCTCCCATTTTGTGATTTTTAATGCATTTTCCTTTCTACATTGAGAACAAGATTATATAACGCTAGTGTTCCATCATTTTTAGTACTGATATTGAGGTTGAGCCTGCAAACGGTTTTGATTCAAGTATAACTATTACTATGTGTAGGAATGTCTCCAAGACTAGATCTTCCTGGTATAGGTCATAGCAATGTAAATTGTGCCCACAGTAAAATGTTGACGTAATCATATTACAATTCCAAGCTTTTACCCGCCATGAGTTTAATTTGCATAAATACATTTTTTCCCAGTATACCATTGTGAATTTAAACCATGATTGGATCAAAACCTTTTTAGTCAAATACACTGGAAGTTGAAGGGATTTTTTTAATGTTTAATCGTCCCAAAAGCATTTTCTATCTTTGTGTTACAATTTCCAGCCAGATATATTATGTTGAGGTAATCATATTAGGCATACGTTGTATCTGCCATTAAATTAAATTCACTGTAATGTCTTTATACAAAGCTGAAAATACCCTAGGAGGGGGGTTACTTGGAACAAGCAGTTGGAAGGGCCAATTGTAGGGATATGCTGATAAATACCATTGTAGCATCTAGAAGTGATGGGACGTACTGATAAATTATCACTTCAATACCAGTGCTCTTCCTTATACTATACCACCGAAATGCAAAATGTCTTTTTGAGCACAGTTTCGGTACTAATATAGTT
Organism: Ophioderma brevispina; assembly: GCA_023653785.1. Lineage (NCBI taxonomy): Eukaryota > Metazoa > Echinodermata > Ophiuroidea > Amphilepidida > Ophiodermatidae > Ophioderma > Ophioderma brevispina. Next base: position 55,873 of record JAMKCH010007298.1, on the reverse strand, counting down.
TGCTGGCTTTGAATTTTTGAAATGTGGAAACATTATTTTTGGTTAGGTTTGGACTGAAGGTTATTAATAATGTAAAAAGTAATAACGGATTGGTTACGTTGACAAAACAGCATTGGGCTGAAAGTAAAATCACCGGTTTTTGGTCACAAACATGACCGAAGAATGGCCCGTAGAATGTATGTGGCAAAGAATGAGGGTCAATTTCCACCTTACACTGAACGAGGTGTAGTAACATTACTGACAAGCTGCTCTAGTGTATTCTGTCGCAACTTGGAAGAATAATATCCTTTGTCAAATTGCAGGGAAGATGTGTTAAAACAGTGGGTCAAATTACAGTCCAATTTACACTGAACAAGGTATAGTAATATCACTGGCAAGCAAAAAACCTCAGACCCTCCCCCGAAAAAAGATGAGCTAAATTGCCCATTTTAAAAACTATGTGTACATTTTTTCTGAGACAATTTTTTTTTTCTTATATTATTAATCTCATAAGCAGTTAATTCCTCCCTATGCTCTTGTCTCCCATCATGGAGAATTTGATCAAGACCTTGAAATATCATGTTAGACATCAGCTTGACAGATAACTTCAAATTACAGAATTGACAATTCTATCTTGGGATTGAGGTAAGGCATACCACGTAAAATTCCCCAACCAAGGTTTCTTTTCAAGTCCTATCTATGAATTAGCAGATTAATATTTTTCAAGGGGTTTATTTTTGTGCTTTGTGTGAGCAATCATTGTATTAGAAATGTAAAATCACCTTGAAATATGTCAACCAATAAAACAACACATCGCAAACTGTCCTGTGCACTATTAAATTAATTGGTCAAATTCTATCCACCCTGGGTCCATTAGAGGCCTATACTTCATCACTCTCCAAATTTATTAGGTACAAATTTTATATTTTAGAATGGGAGGGCCTTATATGCATGATTCTAGCAGAATCTATGACGAAGCGAAACTCAATTCAATGCACGCGAGGATCAAGTAAATGATACAACCGGGAGAAAGTAACTTGGTAAATGTTATATAGAAGCTCGGAGAAACTGGCGAGCACAGAACTAAATAAAGACGAAAAATACACGGTCTCGAACCCGGACCTCTCGCTTTCTAGGCGTGAGAAATAATAATAATAAGGTACAAATTTTATCCAAGTTGGTAGAAGTTAACCTCAAAATGGGCAAAATATTCATTTGAAGAGGTTTGAAGAGTATTTGTAATGTTACCAAAATATTATTCTTGGTAGTACTCACTATGAGCTAGTAACATCTCATTCCCTTGGCACAATTCAGTAGCTTTTATTCACACTTTATTTAGAAATGACACCCCTTGGTGTTTTGGGTATGATACATGATACCCAGATCACACAAGGGTCAGTTCAGTTACAATGTATGTACCCAGTACAACCCCTGAACTGGTACGAGGTGAATGAGCATATTGTAACTCATGTATCACTAATTTGATTGGTTGGGTCTTAGTGTTATGTCATGTAATTAGACATCACTGTCCAGACATGGTAAGACATGGCTTGAGTGGTTTTAGTGTTTTTGTTGTGATCACATGACCCTATTTAGGTGAAATTTCCCCAAATGGTGCAATTGTGGATTTGACTCAATACACCCTCGCAAAAACTATTGCATGGCTGAAATAGCATGCCAGAGTTACACCAATACATCACATATTACTAAATAAATTAGGGCATTTTTCCTTTCTAATTATACTGTGTGTTTTTTGTTTTGTAGATATCAGTTTATGATGGGAATTGGGATGAGGACCATACAATTTCGGTGATGGATGAATCTTGTGGATTTCACCTTTAGTGATAAAAAAAAAAATACCAATTTTTCATACAATTAGAATGACATTTATTTGATCTGCGAATCATGTGCCAATTTGATAGGGCCGATTATTGCGTTCAATTTGTAGGAGCTATTTTCGGAGTTGCGTGGCATTTTACCATGTAAGGATTTGCGTGAGCTACAAAAACAATTGATTTATCAGAAGTTGCCTGTTCATGTTACAAATAAAATGTTACGCAGGAATATGATAACTGGAGCTATATATTTCCTGGTTTTTGTTGAGGTATGCAAGTGGCTGTATCATGAAATTTCTTTCTGAATATAAATCAGATTTTTGGCTATGAATTTTGATGAAAGAGTATATTTTCAGATAAAGACTAAAAGATTAATTTGAAAATGTATCAAATTTTGAAGTTGAATGTTAACCAGAGAATTTTGACCAGTAGCAATGTGATTATTGATAATATCGACTTGTGAAGATTGCAAGATTTGTTTTAAATACATGAAATATATTGATCATTTATGTAGCAGTTCGCAGGGAGTGAATGTTATATATGTTAAAGTCTGAGTGTCTGCTTATAAAAATAATGAATTGCAAAATGGATGTCTCTGCTTGATCTTGTGAATTAACATGAAAAGAAAATGGTTTTAAAAAGGATATTCATTTTGATTTTGTTAAAAGGTGTCAATGAGACATCAATCAAGTGATCCATATTTATCTGTGATATTTAGTGATTTCATAATAGATTAGACCCTCAATAAGATTCCCTATAACCTTTTTATTTGGTTAACAGAAATACCTTAAACTGAAGACAAAAGTGGATTTTGTTAATGCTTTATTCATAGAAAAATCGTCTGAGTTTCTTATTTGCTCCTACAGGAAATTCAAACAATTTTGTCCAAAGAAACACTCTCTTCCAATTGTGATATTTTGGGTCGACTTTTTGGGCACAAGTGCCAAAGCAGAATTTTAACATTTTATATGGGCATGCACCTTTACCATAAAAAGATTATTTGAACATTGCTGTAGAAATCATGTCTTGACTAGTGTCTTGTATTAATACATTGTGGAACTATTGTACTTGTATTTTTAGACATTTCTTGACTTGTCTATGTAATTTAGACTGTCTTATTGCCTTGTAATAGACAGCTTCAGACATGACTTGTGGTTCATATCTAAACATTTTTTTGTTTTTGTTGGCCTCCAGCTAAGTTGGCAGGACCCCTTAGCAATCCGTTGTGCGTGTGTATGTGTGGATGTGTGTCTGTGTTGATGGGGTGTATGTGTGGGTCACAACTTGTTAAGTTTGTTTTAAATTGACCTCAATTGAAGTTTAACTGCAATTGGAACCAAACTTCTTTTTTCATAGGTGCACCATGGGATCCCTCATATGTTGATGAGGTCTCAAAGGTCATGCTAAAGTCAAAGGCTGTGAGGTCATGAACAAATGGGCTTAAAATGTAATTGATCTAAATTGAAAAACTGGAAGTTAATGGAACCAACTTTGTCATAGGTGCACCATGCGTTACCTCATATTTGATTTATGAGATCAAAGGTCCCGTGCCAGTGTCAAGTGTCATGGGGCGGCCCACAGCTTATTTCTTTGACAAGCGAGCGCGAAAGCCGAGAACCGCGAAATTCTAGTTGACTATGTCCTTGTTCTTTATACATGTCTTGACTATTGCGTCTTGTATGTACCCTATCTCTCTGCCTATGCCCCTCTCCCAGTTAAATCCAGCAACATCAAGCAAAGTCAGGCACTGGCCGCGCCTTGCCACTGATTGGACGTATTAGGTCATTTTCGCCGATGTTTACACATACTTAAGAACCTTTATGAAATTTTACTACGTCTTGTACTCTTAAAATTCATTATGCTAAAAGCATTGATGATTACATTACAAGAAACTTCATTATTGAAAATTTAGCAAATGCTGTTTTATTTTCTTTGGTGGTTGCAATTTATCTTAACAAGCATGGCATTTCAATCATAACGTCCCTTCCCTTGTCCAAAATAACTATATATCAAGTACCTGTTGCTATGTATCCATAGAATATATTGCTTGTAAGTTCATATTGATAGAGGAATTAGATTTATTTTTGTTGACACAGGTAAAAAGTCAAAAAGGGTCTTACTGGACATTTAAGCATTTAAAATTTTAATAATCACAAATATTTTTTTGCAACTTAAAGAATTTCACTTTTTCAAATTGCATGACAAATTGAAGAATGAAAAATATACTCAATAATTTTTTATTTTTTTTTGCGCATCAAATTGTATTTAGGTATGACAAATTGATGATGAATTATTGATTTTATATTTTAGGCCATTTACATCCTATAACTCTATGAAGTAACCAATCAAATATGTCATTATAGTGCTCATTGTGTTTATTTCAATGTGATCAATAAGCTTTTCTTTTATTCAGATGTAGTAACAGTAAAACAAATTTTAATGGCTTACGATGACTAACACATCTCCACCTATAGAATTTCAATGGCGATGTGCTTTTTTACAAGTGAGTCTTACATTAAAACAATGCTAGAGGTGAAAGAGAAGAACGATGTTCCCTTTAAATTGAACACACTAACCAAATAAGACAGATGGTAAGCTGAATATGGCCTGCATTAAGTCATCAAGTATTTTTCTTTCCCAATCTTATGTTGCCGGTATTTTAAAGACACACTGGCACATTGGAAATAGCACGCTTTCAAGATTTATCAAAATTGATGTATATTTGTGCTTGTTTTAACGCTGATGTTAAATACATTAGTCCTTACCTGGAATGATAAGCCTAAATCATAATGAGTAAACAGAACAATTTTAGAATACCACCACTTTACATAGTGCTTTTATTCAGCAGGAAAATGAATCGTGGCAATTAAACACCGAAAACACATGTCGGGTTGATTCCCATGGCATCCACCTATTTGACCAGTCTGACCTTTGTGGCTTTAATATCATTGAGTACAAGTCTGTGATGTTCATATAAGACACTTTGTGATTAAAGTTATGGCAAAACGAAGCTTAGCCTAAAATTACTGGATGTTTTTAGCCTCTTTTTAAGGCTCTATCTGTTTTGGGTATGTTATAGTTGTGTGTCGAAGATTATCTGTATTCTCCTACATCTTTCCATTGGAGGTAAATTGAGGATTGTTGAAAATGTGCCTGTGCCACTTTTAAAGGTGGCTTTTATCACCGCATATTCCATATTTCCTAATATGAGAGCCCTTTAATTATGAAAAAGTAATTTATGACAAATCGTTTTCGAGCAACGAGTTTACTGATTTTATTTTTTTTTAATTGTTGGAATTTTCTTACTCAAAATAATAGTGTTAGACATTAAGATAGTAAAGAATGTACACTGAATGACAAACCATCTATATTGATATAATAAATAAGTATTCATATTTTTTTTACAGAAACCCTCTAACTGCTCCTTTTAAAGGTGCAATGAGAGATTTAAAAAAAAAATGGTGTCCCTAAAAAATGTGAAAATTCTGATGTTTGCACTGGTGTAACGCTCCCTATCAAAAATATCCCCATCTAGAAGGATTAAGCTGAGAACTGTTTCTTTGGTACAAAAATGTGAAATTTCTAATTTTCCATAGGAGCAAATATGAAATTCAGCCTATGTTTTCTATTGAAATATTTATCATATACAAATTGCCTTTTGTTTTCATTTCAAGCTATTTCTGTAGCCAAATAAAAGGTAGGGAATCTATTGAATATCTAATCTATATGAAATCACTATATCACTGAAAATATGGATGACTTGAAATCTCTCGTTGCACCTTTAACTACAACCATGCATGCGTACTTGTAAACTGAATCAATTACAGGCATTTCCAACTGCCTGCCACTCAGCGTGACCAATAAGATTTGCTATTTTAACTAGCCAAGTCTTTTTTATCCATTCAACCCTCCCATTGTTATCCACTCATCACTCATGTTGCTTTTTTTCTCTCTCTCTTTTTGCTCGTTATCTCTCGCTGTCTTCCTTTGACTACGAATTGTGTGGGCTACTTACTCAGGTCGAACCAAGCCCGGCCTTCGCGTCAATCCAGACTACTGCGACAACGTGGTGCAAAATAAGAAGCAGAGTCAGGAAGAGCCGGCTCATCGCAACGAGGAAGTGGTGAGATTACGGAGAGAAATTGCTCGTAATAGCGACAGACGACACACGCTGGGAATATCCCATGATGTGCATGCGAGGAAACAAGACAGATTTAAGGTGAGTGTGTGTACAGGCAATTGGATTGGATTTGGGGTTTCTACCGGGTGTAGCCGTATCAGGTTACACGGTATTGTTACAGATTTCATTTGTATTATCGTGAATTGGTTTATGGTCAAGGTTGGTGTTCAAGAGTGGAAATCTCTTGTTATTGTGGTGTAGATATACTGGAGGCTAGATGCACCAAGGCCAGACACTATTTAATACACTTGGGTGTATACCAGAGTGCATATTTAAGTTCAATTTTAAAATATCGCGATGCTTAAGGTGTCTAGCAACCTTGAAATAAAAGATGAAGGAAACTCGGTTAGGTACATTTTGATTGGGGAAAAAGCTCCAGTTACCTAGGTGTTTCACCTTGGAAGTCACTCTGCATATGACTTGCAGTGGATTGGGCAGTCTGCATGGTTTTACTGGGGAGGGGGTAGGTATCAACATTTTTTGGCACCATTTTTTAGGGAGGGCTACATGACGATGCTGTGATTAATCTTAAAAGGTGCCGGAACAACGAGAGATTTGGAGCACCCAAATATTTTGTCTATATTAATTTCAGATAGACTTAGACACCAAGTAGATCTATCTACCCTGTATTTGGCTTCAGAAATGTCTTAAAAGAGAGAAAAATTGTGACTTTGATTTGACTTATCTATTTTCAATATAAAACCATAGGCTGAATTTCGTATTTGCTCCTATAACGAAAATTAGAAATTTTCAAAATTTTTTGTACCAAGAAGCAATTATTCCCCCACGCTTAAATCCTTTCCGATCGGGAATATGTTCTGATGTAAAGCGTTGCAACAGGACAAAATCAGTACTTTTTGTGGAATTTTTAGGACACCTGATAGGATGGACCAAATCTCTCGTTTCAACTGTAAATATATATTGGACAGGGTAGATGGTCTCTCAGTGAGGCTCTCCATTGAAGTGGTAGCTTGAATTCAAGGTGGTCTGAATTTGAATTATTTTCACCGCAAACATTTTAACTGCAAAGCCACACTAATTTTTGACCAAATGGATTGTGATCTTACCGGCTGTCCTGCGGTTTTAAGCCCTCGAGATCAGACCGCCTGGTTCAATTTTACTGCTGGGTTTTATGCATTTCAAAAATTTTTTCTTGTGATTTGGAAGAACTGTTTTGCTTGGGGTTCTTTTCCTATCATGGCATTTATGAGTTATTTGAATATATAGGCCAATCCAGAATGCTTATTTCGTAACTAACATGTACAAGCGATGTTGTTTGCCCAATGAGCACTGATGAGCTATTGTGTATCATTTGTACTGCGCACTTGTACAAGTCAGTAGAGCACCAGATTGATTAAATACGAATGAACACGAGATACCCTTGGTTTCCTGTTCTGCCAAACATGATACCTTACAAATCGCCCCTAGGCAGTGGCATAAACCCTGCCCACTCCCTCCCCCCCCCAAAATAATGAATTTACATGAAAAACAACATAGGACTATTCTATCACAATTTTAATAATGCTTGCCCCCCTGGAAATAAATGTGCCCCCCCCAAAAAAGAAGCTGGTTATGCCACTGCCCCTAGGAGTGACATTACCCTTCAGTGCCGATGAATTCTAATTATCAGACCTTTGTCGGTATATTGGACTTGGTCACTTTTTGAAAATCAATGTTGTCCGACAGAAGACAGTAAGTGTGCACGTAGTGGGGGTAGGCCATGCCTTTGTCATGTGAAAAATTTGGACTTCTGGTTAACGGTTGGTTGGATAGAGGGAGCATTGTTTGGAGCTATAAATTGTATATGTTATGTGTTTGAGTCTTCTCCAGGGCCGAAAGGCTTTTTGTTTTTTTGTGAAGGAAAAGGGGGATTTTTTTTAAACATTTAATTTCATAAGAGTTTTTTCAAGAAATGAAGTACATCCAGAGACTTGCCAATTGTGGAATATTCCATGTTCCTAAATGGGGGGTATCATTTGAGAAACATAGAATAAGTGTTCTCGGAGATAGAGGTGTGAATCAACTATAAAACTATAGGGAATCTGAAGGCATTTTGGGGATGATTTATAACATCTCAGAACATTTTGGATGTATTGCTGAAGAAAAATATAAGTTGTTTTTTTTAATTGGCCACTAATGTTACCTTTTTTTGCAAGATGGTTTTCAACTTTCATTGTGGGACTAAGAATGTTGAAGAATCAATGAAAACACGCCAATACCCGCATAAGACATTGTTTCAAATTATCCACACTAATGCTGGTAAAATAGTGTAACATCACCATTTGTACATGCTGTCGAGGTCTCATCATATTGTGTTATGGATAAATGGTGAAATAATTAACTATTCTCATTTCATAAAGATTACCACCTACTTTGTGGTGTCTTAATGCTTTGCAGACCAATCAAGTCATGAAATCCAATATCCCATAATACATTGTTGAAATTGTGTTAAATTATCCCGTATACACACACAATGCATATAGCAGAATAACATATGTGATCATCTAGGTCCCATATTGTGTTGTAGGATATGGGTGCACACATGCATTATAATCATGTTTGTCCTTGGCCACTTAAGTGCTTTGCTCCATGGGGCTTCCCTTCTAGGCAATGGGCCTATACTATTATTGGCATAATTGACAAATGTTTATTTCTTGCTACCTAATATATCAACATTAAAATAATTTTGCTTATGCTGTGGATAGAGTTAGTTTATTCCAAAAAATGTTGTAAATAGAAAAAATCAGTCCAATTTTTGATATCTTTAGGTATTTGGAATACTATGTACATGTAGATTGGAAAGTGGGCTGTAATGAATCAGAGAAGTGGGGGTGAGCAGGGCACTCAACCTTTTTGGGTACGGATTTGTGTGGCTGACTTCCAACTTAAGAGCGTGGGAACTGATTGTGTCTTTTAATAGGGCCCTTAGAATTAGAAAAAATGGAGAAATAGGAGCTTTTGAACTAAATTTGGCTCAAATTCATGGCTGAGGAAAAAGGGAGAGAGTGAGAGGGCGAGAGACGGGGGGGGGGGGGGGGGGGGCACTCTGTAGGGAATGTGTGTTGCCCGACTTTTGAACTAGGGACTTGGGAACTGATTTTTGTCTTTTAAATTAGGCCTATAGAAGTGGATTGAGGAATATGCAGATCAGACTTTAGAACTCAAATTCGGCTCAAATTAACTTCTAGGCAACCGTTCCCAAAGGGACCTCAATAACTAAATTATGCTTCAACGAGCTGGAAGTATAGTAACTCAGTGCTGGCGTGCTGTAGAGGCATGAATGGGGTTGTTCGGCAAGGAAAAAACCCGGGGTGTTTGGAATGGAGAAACGTGGATATTGTGGGAGTGGACCTGGGGTAATGGGAAAGAAATCTGGGTTAATTCAGAAAGATCATGGTGTCTGGAACGGAGACCCATGAGTTTTTTGGAATTGGCCATAATTTGGGGTAGTTTGAAGGTCACCTGTGTAGATGATAATTTTAGTGACTTGAGAAGGGTGATCGGGGCACTTGGGAGGGGCTCAGAGACGATGAAAGGGATCTTGTGTAGTTGAAAAGGGACATTTGCAAGTAGGACCTTAGACACTGGGGAATTGGACTTAAGTTGCAAAGAGGCCCTGGGATAGTTAGACAAGGGCCCTATCGGTAGGTGACAAAATTCTAACACTCAAGTTCCGCGTCTGATAGTGTTTCCGTACGGAACCTAACAACCCCCGTCACGAATCGCGAAAGCCGAGAACCACGAAATTCTGTTTGAAATTGTTTTCACCGCATTTTCCCTATTCATTTAAATCAAGGACATTCTTATCAATATCAAAAGTTTTAAATAATTTTGCAACAGATTTTGGTGGAAAGAAAGAGGAAAACATATATCCACTTAATCCTGGCACCAATTTCTTGAGTGGCAACCACTTGATTTAATTGGTGATTAAAAAAGATTTTGAAAATACACATTTATTTAGCGACTTATTAGTTATTGATTGAATCGATTCATTTGTTCGCACAATGACTCTCAGGCTAAACTTGTTTACGCTAAGTGCGTAGCTCATTCATACTAGGTCTACAGTCGCCCATTAATAGTGGCCGCACGTGGTTCACCCATTTGCTCGTCTCAGTCCATCGCCCATTCATTCTCATCATTCTGATGATCATTCAAGATCAGTCGTGTTTCATGCAGACAGATTGTAAATCTCGCAAGCATATTATGCAATCTGTGCTCTGCTGGGTTGCTTGATAGTTCGCTCAGTCGCTCGCTTGCTCGCTCATTCCACGTATGTTTCTCACAATTTGCTACATGTTGTGTTACTATGGTTTTCAGCATTTTTTGGATGCATAGATTGTAGATGTAAAGCTTGCAGAGATGTACAATGATTAAAGATGCATTTCTGATCCAGCACCTTCTGTTTTTTAATCATTGTTACTAGATATCCATGAGAAGAAAAGCTTATCACAACTCATCACCTTGTTTTAGGTAAGTTGGGGGGACGAGGGTGTGGAACACGAAATGCCTTTAAACTGTATAGATCATATTTGTTTTACCTGGACCATATCCAGGTTATAGTTTAGTACACAAGGCAATCCCATTTTAAAGGGTCTGGTATGGAATCCAAAGAATTAGAAGAGGCGTTTAAAATGACAGTTCAAACTGATATGAATTGAAATCTCAAATTTGTAAGTGACACTAAAAATCTTATGGAATTTTAGAGGAGGAATACCATGGCGACAAAGATGTAAGAGAAAGTGTTGACGTTTCTTCTCAAGATGAGGGGAGGGGAGAGGCAGGGAAGGGAGGGGGGAGGGGGGGGAATATGCTCCCTATAATATTTTAGAAAATTGTTAGAAACATACAGCCTTTATTGGATTAAGAAAAGAAAAGAACACTTATGCAGAATTTATAGGATTAAAAATGATTTTGGAACAGTTTCTGAACACATCCAGAATATGTCAAGAATGTGGGGAAAAAATAGATGTTTAAGACTCATCGGAGGTGTTTGGCACGTGTTTGCATGTGTAATTGATGGGAACACCAAAAATATGTGTTGGAGCTGTTTAAATATAGAACACATTCCAACACACACATGAATGAGGCTTAGTTTAGTTTAGATTGTAGTTTAGACAATCTGGAGGTTGTTTTTGATAGTTCTGGGATGTCTGTTACATGTTCAAGGTTTTAATATCAAGGTTTATTTTGTAATCTCAAATCGGGCTTGGTAGCCAAATTGCTAGAGACTTATTAACTTAATAATTACTAGAATCTAGCAACAATGCAACTTGGAGGCGCCAGCAGCTAAACAGCGCCATATTTTGCAACATTCAAACACACTACACGAAACACACTGGATGGGAATACAGTGCAAGCTTTCATGGTTCATTTGCCCTTTCAAATGAACCATGGAGAAAGTGTTCTCTTTAATCAATATTCGGTTATAAAGTAAATCCAGAATTTAGTTCCCGAATTAAATCCAGCAAGTGGTCCCACTGAGATGCGATCCGAGGACCCTAGCTCCAGAGGTAAGCTTGCTAACTGCTGGACCACGCCACTTTTTCCCATTTAAACACCTAAACTTATGTTCTTTTTGCTAAAAAGGCATTCAGCATGTGTTCTCTTTTGTGTGCGATGTGTTGTTCAAATTTTACAGTGCATGTTTTTCCCGCTTCCTCCAAATAATCCTGATAGCATGCTACAGTCAACATAAACTACACCCATTGACGATGTAATACTCATTTCATAGACCCTGAATAGTGCAAAACTGGGCCTATTAAATAGCCTTAATGGGGATAAGCGGCTGTTATTGTACAAACACTTGTTACTAAGCAAATCACATTATGCAAATTTATTCATCATTTGGCAGAAAATCTGATGCATGGCAAAGACTTAATGGATGGGGGCTCTGTTGACTCCCTAATGTCAAAACCGCTTTATTTGATCCTCAAATTTTGCTGTGACTTCAACATTTACTTTAGTTGGGAAAGATGTGATGTCTTCATATTGACACTTGGTTTTAGATCTCTGGTTTTAGATGTTCACGCTGAGATCACCATATGGCAATTCCCACCCCAGTCCACAAGATATTGTAATGATATTTGGAGGAGGGGTGGCAATGGTAAAATTGTTATATTTATGTAATTCAAAATAATCTAAATTTAGCTTTAAAACTTTAGTAGGAATATTAAAACTTGCGTGTCCATCATACAAAAATACAAAAAACATCAATTTCCCATTCACTTCATGTTCAAAAAGTAAAACTAGGTCTGTGCTAAACCTACTTTTGAGGTGTATTTATGGAAATCTCCCTAAAAGACAGTGTTTCAGGAGATTAGGTAGAGTGTGCAGACGAGACTTGGATTTGCTTATGAAGTAGGCATTAAAACAGCTAGGTTAGTCGTGTAAAAATGTGCAGCTTGTCACAATTCACACAGTAACAACTAACGTTTATACTTTTTCAACATGTTAATTTCATATAGCCTAACCATTATTTTCTTTAAACAGTAGGTGTTTCCCTTAAAATTAAAAGCATTTATTTTAAAATGGTTAGCATTTAAAATTAAACGCAGCTGTTTAAAAAGAAACATTTCAGCGTATATAAAATCGGCGTTTATTTACTGTTATCAAAACAATGTTTTACATTTACTGTGTTTTACTAAATTGACCTTGACATCAAGGGGGGGAGATAGAAATAGCCCTAATCAGAGAAAACAATCGCCCACCTATCTCTGAAACAAAAGGTATATATGAATACTTTCCAATGGAAATAACAAACTCTGTTTACCAAACTCAATGAAAAAAAAATCCCACTTTAGTGCAAAAAAATCAAGACCAACCAAACTTTCTTGTTAAGGAGACCCCTTCACGCAAATCTAAACGTGCCCTCCTTAAATTCACATAGGTTCATATAGCAATGACAAAATGTGAAAATTACTACTGCGATGTGACAGCAATCCCTGTTTGCATACCCTTATCTCTATAAGCTTTCTTCAGGAGACGTGCCAATACTTAAAACAATTATTTTTTATAAATAAAATCTGCCCGTTGTGCAATACTTCCAGTCTGTCTGGAGCCGTTTCATTCTCACGCTTATTAGGGTAGGTACTTGCTTCTTTCTTTTGACTCTGACCTGTGCTCAATTGAATTTCCTAACTAACTTCGACAATCCAGAAATTTGTGAACCGAATTCCTCAAACTATTTTCTACAGAGCTCAACAAATTGTGAAACACTCAGTTTTTGGAAAATAATTTACTATATTTTTTTACTGGAGACTAAAACAAATTTGGTATAATGCTGGTTAATAATAACCCCAATGCTCCCAGAGGCTTTACAAAACACTACAGCACTGGGGAGGGGAAAATGCACTCATGCTTATGCGATTGCATCAACTGAACACGCATATGGGGCATAAAATGCCGGGACTGGCATATGCTTTTTTTAGACATGGCCGTGCCATAGACCATTCGTGGGAGTAGCATGGGGGGGCCCTGGTTCGAATCCGACTGGACCCTCCAACCCTTCTCTTGCTTTTCCCTTTCTTCCCTTCCCTTTCTGCTGTGACGTACGCTAAAACTGAAGGGTAAGGGTAGAAACCTCTCTTTTCTCTGCTTTGGGAATTTTAGTGATTAATAAGCCTTTATTGAGACCTAACTGGGAAGTACCACAAAAGCATTTGTTTTGTTTAAAGGCAAAAAGTCTTTTTACAACAGATTTACCTACACATGGCCAGGGCCGTTCCCAGACCCTTTAATGAGGTGGGTGTTGATGTCTGTTGCCAACAAAACCAGGGCTGGATTCGGGAATTATCAAATTTTCCTGCTAGTTGGCCGACCTACCAAGCGTGCCCAATGCCTGTCGTTCCAGTAATTCTGCTCTGCACAAACAACAAGTAGGGGAGGGGGCGCCGAAAAATCCCCCCTTCAAAAATTTTTCAATTTGCCAACATCAATACCGATCTGCCGGAAAGTCAACATTTTGCCGACAGAATTTTTTAAATGTAGCGGGGTTGCACACACCCCCTCTAGGGACGGCCGCACACTGGTCCACCATTGGGGTCATCCACAAATTCTTTACCCTCTTGAGAAATTATTTTTAAATATTTGTTTTGCAATTTTCTTCAAGTGGGAGTATAAATGTGGCGAGAGCAATAGAGAGAGGGAGATGACATAATGGAAGTTCTGAAATTCCTTTGTGCACTATAATTGGGAATTAAACCTCACTGAGGTCATGTGATTCCACATAGCAACCATTACATAGCATTTTCCATAAAAAGAATCATGTTTTTACATGACCAAATATCACAAATTGTCCAATATCAACACATTTATTTTGATGTATGGTAAAATTTAGATAGTTTTTGATTATACCTGAAATTTGACGTGACATTAATATTGAAATTTATTTCAAACCATTTCCTTGTTGAAATTCACATTCTTCTTCCCAGACAAACTACCATAATTTGGAAGATTGGGAGAGGGTAGAAAGGCCACTTTTGAAAGGAAAGGCATGGTCAGAGATGTTGAGAAAGAAGTGCCTACAATATTTCTCAAATTTGAAGATACTGGCATGTTGAAATTCTCATATATATATGTCCAAATGCACCTTGTCAATAAGTAAGATGTGAACAATTTAATTGTCTCATGATGGGGAATTTTGTAATAAAAGTCATGCTCCAGACACTTAAGGTTTTTAATACAGTGGCCTATGGAGTAGTGTAATGAATGTTACCTGCGATATTAATATAGTGAATCTGATTGCTATAATGACAACAGTGCTTGCCTTCACATTTGACAAGAAAACGTGGGCTGTTTGGTCTTATAAAATTGCCTATTATTGTTTTAAGGCTCATCCATGTAGCTTGATGATTAGACAAAATCGAAATGAAAAAAAATTGTAATGACTTTCACAATCTTCTTCCTGTATTGAAAGGGCATTATGAGATATTCAGCCTTGCCCTCACAACTCAAGCCTTTGCACAGCTGTTTGACCCTGTGCAAATTGTCTTTTATTTCTAGAACAATTTTAAGCAATGGCAACACAATTTTGACAACTGTTATAGGTAGGGACGTGCAATATTACCTCTGCAAAAATCAGACAAATCCATTGTGGGAATCTTGTCATATAGGCCTAGAAATGTCATGATTTGTATGTTATATAGCACCCTCTATATGCCCATTCTGCATAGGAAGACTAGGAAAAAGTTTTTTATGAAAAATCATAATTGCCCCAATGAGTTCCCTAAATTTACACAGGATGTAGTTAGTGGTCTATATAATCCAAATTCAGTTTTAAATATGTGTCATCCGGCCCTAGTTTTTAATTCTGGTTTTGTCGTAATGAATGAGACTTTCAAACAGCTGTGTTTGAACAAAACCCTCCGAGTTCTGAAGACGACTGTATGTTCTTGGAGCACTACATTAGATGTTTTCAAATATTTTCAAATCTGGCGTTTTCAGACCAATTTTTTGAATCGACATGACCAATGCAAAGCCATGTCTCAAAGGCATATACTCTATTTCTCCACCTATACTCCATTTGCCTTCCTCCGTGCAGTGACGTCAGCGCGAGATTGACTGTCGCACCAGTAAACCGCTCGCGCTGGCCTACAGTGATGGCATTTTTACACGCACGCACAAAGATGGCATATCTTGATGCGTGTGTAAAAGCTGCGTCAAAGTTATAAGATCACTGCACAGAGGTAGAGAAATTTATCAGTGATTTGCTACATTAGAAAATAAAACAAAAAATCAACAAAAATAAGATTTTTTGCTTATCTAAGTTTAGGTATCCTAACATTTCCTACAAGTGATAAGACCAAAAGCAACCTAATAGGACAAAATTGTATATTTTAGTCATTACTGTCTATACAGACACTGCAACACATTAATGTGGAGATTCATATCTTTGAACACTGCAGTTTTCTTCCTTTTCCGTCAATTTTAAGTAGAAAAAAAAAACAATTTATGAGAATTCTTCAGAGTTATCCTTCACTTTTAAGCTATTCCTACAAATTTGGAAATATTTTGACTCTTTTGGGTGGATCTCTAAGAGTGGGGCAATCTACATGGCAGCATAGATCCAGATCGGATATAGTTCAATCCGTTTCCTCGTAGACCAGTTTGCGTCTACATGGCAACGGCCAAACTTGATCCAGATCTGCAACGCGTACATGGTGTGTACACGCTTGGTTAGTGTCGCTGCACTTTAAGCGCATACTTTTAGGTTACGCGTAAAGTATTCTTCGATCACCAAGGTCGCCGTACTTTCGCACTCACTGCGCCGTGTAGAGTTCTTAAACGGTCTCCCGTGATCTGGATCTGTGATCTGGATCTCAGGGAAACGGGTTGATCTGGATCTGCACTGCCGTGTAGATTGCCCCATAGTCTTTAAATATGAGGGCTTTCTTTTTTTACTCACCCTGTATATCTAATTTCCTTCCAACATCATTCCCTGTGGAAACAACATAAAGTGGAAGTTGGGGCAGGCCAACACTCAACGGCTCAATGTAATAAGACAGTGAGCACTAAAACAACTCCTAATGAGATCGCCGAAGTTGAGACACATGTATTTACGTAGCCTTTCGCCCCTGAGAGTAACCGAAAATGGCCGCTGTTTTGAATGACGTTGTCGCAATGAGAACAGTGTCCTATACTCTGCAGATGGTACAGTTTGTCACTATAAGGATGAGAGAAGAGATAAATACTAGTTAGGGTGTTTCAGCAGGAACCAAAAGTACCTTCCATGGCCAGAAAGAAATTTTAATACTTTTGGTTGATTTTTTTTAAGGTGGAGAAAAAATTGGAGGTTTGTTATGGTGAGGAGGGGTCATTATTATGCAAGGGGGAATGGAGGATTTGAGGGGAGGAACCCAAAACATTTTTGTAAGAGAGCGGGGGAATGTCCCCCCGACCAAAACAGAGCTGTCCACCACCCCGCCCACGACGAGAGAGGGGAACTTGAACTTTAATTGGGAAATCAGCATGTCAAGGGGGGGAGTGTGAAATTTTTTTAATGGAAGCGGGGGGGGGGGGGGGGGCGGACGACAAACATTTTGCCGGGAAAAAAGTGAAATTCCTCCATTCCCCCGGCTTTTAAAAATAATGACCACTCTTAGTTCTACTGATATCTTGGTACAAACAGTAACTGGAGGGGAGAGTCGGGTAATCCCGAACGTTGGGTAATCACGAACGCAGCGATTTCGCTACATTGCGACAGGAGGGAGACCATGTTACTACCCTATGGTGTTAGCTTGCCTTTAAAGACACGATCAGTGAATCACCCGAAAGGAGGCAAAATATTTGAAATCTGCAGGAATAGCTTAAAATTGAAGGATAGGCCTTGTATAATTCTCACAGTTACTGTTCAAACTGAAAAAATTGGCAGAAAAAAGAAGAGAGAAAAAACGGCATTCTCAAAGAATTATGACTCTCTAGTCAATTACGTTTTGTAGTAAGTGGCCGAACTGACAGTACTGACTAAAATGTCCGTTTGTGTGCTTATAGGTTGCTTCGGGCCTTATCATTTGCAGGATATGTTGAGGTACTCGTACTTTGTTACAGACATGGCAAAATCTGATTTTGTGATTTTTTTTTTTTATGATTAGCAATTATGATGGTGCCTTTAAAGGCCCCGACTCAGATATGTAGATGGAGGGCGCCCTCAATTTTCAAAACAAATTGTGTTTTTGCATCTAAATAATGCTTGTCCATAACTAATCACTGGGTGAAATTGCTAATCTTAATCGAATTCCTTCATATCAAAAATCACAAAATTAAAAAACTAAAAAATTAAAAAAATCCGGAAATTTTGTTATACCACAGTATACTATGGCACTGTTATACGATACATGTATGCATAAAAACAAAAAAATCCGATTCATCTCAAACTGTGGGAATTGGGAATTTAGGGCACTACTGTAGTTCTAGTTGATATTTTTAACCCAGACTAATACCAAGAGCCTAACCACCCCCCAACCGTGACAACACTGCAAAAAACTGTACCGAGTCTTACTGATACTAATTAGCATTTCTTAACATTTTTTAAACAATCATTATACGAGGACGAAAAACATGCATCATGCACTAGAACAATGATAACATAAACATGCAAAGGCACCCAACATTGAAGAAAAAAATCTTGACATGAGCCTGTACGGGGACTCGAACCCCGGACCCTCTCGCTTTCTTGGCGAGTGGTCTACCAATAGTATACAGACCATACCTGCATACAGAGATTTAGTTGACCAATACCATTGGCATACACGCGGTGACCCGCGCGGTTTAAACAACACCAAAACACAAGTGTATGAGATCGGACAGGCGCATACGTCCGAAATGTTTTTCTCAGATGGTGTGCCTGGGCATGTTATGTTATGGTTGTTCTAGTGCACGATGCGTTTTTCCTAGTAGTTAATGATTATTTTAATAATACACACACACAAAAAAATTATATTAGAATCTTGAGCAGCCTGTAATTCAACGGTTAAAATGACCATAGGGGAATATCACACATTTCACGAGAATTACACAAAACACTTTTTAGGAATATGAATATTTGGAAAAATATTTATGGAGGATTTAACAATCTACAAGAAGAGAGAGAAAAGGGTTTAAGTGGGGACCGGGGGTCAATTTTTTGTTGAGCAAGAATTTTAGAGTAGTTTTCTTAATTTCTGAGGTTTTATTATTACATAGTCTAATGGTATATTATAAAATTAATATTACTGAACACGCGATATGACACATTGATGTTGAGTTGTCGTTAAATGTTAATACCACCTCCTCACCACTTACTTTGATTATTCCCAATATGGCCGGCGTCAGTGGCTTCAAGCAACCAAGCCCAGGCAGGTACCAATGTGTTATATCTCACTAGACCCATGCAAGTACAACATCATTCATCTTCCATGCTTGGAATACATGCTGGTCTCTGAAAGAGAGACTAAACTTTAGACCAGGGTTTAACAATAGGGTTACGTTAGTTCCTACCCACGGAGGGCCCTTTGTCCTTCCAACATACTCCTAAAAACTGTGTAATGGCCAGAAAAATTCCTGATTAATGGGCTCCTGTTTCGGACCATCCATAGGAATTTCTCCCTGTTAAAGTTAACTTCCACAGTATTTTGAAAAGAAAAAATGTCCACTCATTATGACTAACCCCGGTTAAAACCAGGTAAAGTAGGTCTCTATAATAACAGCTCAAGGAGTATAATAGCCAACTGTTACAATTTCTGGAATAGCACAGGTGTATGATTAATGATTAATCATGACAGGTGCATATATTTAAGTTTTGTTAATTACTCCCCTGGCTAAAAAATCTGAACTATGTTGAAATGGCCATCATCGTGCTCAAACTTGCTTTCAAATGAACGCGCCAGCCAGCTGGATAATCTTCGTGATCAATGAATTACGGACACGCAGTGGCGTAGCCACTTTTTTCAGGGGGCGCAAGATTCCCACAGGGGGGCAGCGTCCCCCCCCCCCTCTCGGCTACGGCCCTGGACGACAAGTCAATAAGCAAAACATTACGCGAACAACGCCCTGGCCATTTATTATATAATTCACCTTACATACTACCTACTTATTAATACAGTCATTTATATCGTTCGGATTTTTAGGAGGGGATGTATATAATAAACCCCTAGTCAGTTCTAACAGTATGGAATTCAAAGATGGTGCATGTATATTCTAAACACAAAAAAGCAACTTCCCCTCTTTGGGGAAAACCACAATTGAACTTTTAATTGGGAAATCAGCATGGAATCAAGGGGGGTAGTGTGAAATTTTTTAATGTGGAAGGTGTCGGGGGGGGGGGGGGCGGAATCGGTCAAACATTTTTGCCGAAGAAAGTTGAAATTCCTCATTCCCCTCGCTTTGTAAATAATGACCACTCCTTAGTTCTACTGATCTCTTGGCTACCACAACAGTAATCTGTAGGGTAGAGATCGTGTAATGCCGAACGTGGGGTAATCCTCTAACGGCAGCTATTTTGGCTATATACGACATGAGGTAGACCTTAGTTACTACCCAATGGTGTTAGCTGCCTTAAAAGACACTATCAGTGATTCACCCAAGGAGTGCAAAAGTATTTGAAATCTGCAGGAATAGCTAAAATGAAGGATGCCTGTATAATTTCTCCTCATTTAGTTTTTTCCAACTGCAAAATTGCAGAAAAGAAGAAACGGCAATTCTTCAAAGTATATGACTGCTCTATTCAATTACGGTTTGTAGTAAGTGTCTCGTACGGACTATTACTGACTAAAATGTCCGATTTTGTGGCTTATTAGGGTTGCTTCTGCCTTATCATTTGCAGGTACTTATGTTAAGGTACTCGTACTTGTTAGCAGAATGTACAAAATCATGATTTTTGATGATATTTTTTTTATTTTATGATTTAGCAAATTTACTGATGTGCCTTTAAGGGCCGACTCAATATGTAGATGAGGGCGACTCAATTTTCAACAAATTGTGTTTTTTTGGCATATAAATAATGCTTGTCCGCTATACTAATCCTGCGTGAAGTGAGCTCAAGTCTAAGTCCTTCATAATCAAAAATCACACATTGTTGGACAAAATTCTCGGATCGCTGGAAATTTGTGTTATACACCAGTATCCTATGGCCTGTTATAACTTATACATTTTTTACGCATAAAAACAAAAATCCGATTCATCTCAAGCTTTGGAATTGGGACTTTTAGGTCACTATCTTTAGTTCATATTGGACTATTTTAATTAATAAAGAGGCTCACACATCATACATCTGCAATACAAACTATAGTTCACGGAGCATTACTGATACTTACATATTCGCATTTCTTAACATTTTTTTAAACAATCATTAACTACGAGGAGAACACGCATGCATGCATCTAGAACAACTTTAACATACATGCACATGCACCGCCTCTGAGAAAAATCTTGGACATATGCGCCTGTACGGGGGACTCGAACCCCGATCTCTCGCTTTCTATGGCGAGTGGTTCTGCCACTGAGCTATACAGACATGCCTCTGCTTACAGAGATTTGTTTGATACTCATGGATAGCGGTCGGGGTAAACACGAAAAAAAAAACAAACCACACCACACCCAGTGTATTTAGATCGACAGACCGCATACGTCCAGATTTTTTCTCAGATGTTGTGCTCTGTGCCTGTTATTTATAATTGTTCTAGTGGGCACGATGCTTTTTCCTCCTCGTATTATTATTATTTTTAATTAATACACACACACAAAAAAAATATATGTCGAAATCTCTGAGTCAGCCTTTAATTCAAACGTAAACTGACCAAAATGGGAATCGCACACATCTCACGAGAAGTACAAAACACTTTTAGTGAAATTGAATATTGGAACATTATTTCTGGATGATATAACACATCTCAAGAAGAGAGAGTAATGGGTTTAAGTGGGGACGCGGGGTCATTTTTTGTTGAGCAAGAATTTTAGAGTTTTTCTTAATCTTCTGTAAGTTTTATTATTAACATAGTCAATGATATATAACTATTAGAATATTAATGACACGATATGACTCAATGTGTTGAGTTGTTCTTAAATGTTCATCCCCCTCACTCACTCACTTACTTTTGATATTCCCATATGCCGGCCGTCAGTGGCTTCAAGCACCGTAAGCCCAGGTTACCAATCAGTGTTATGATCTCACTAGACCCCATGCAATACAACATCAGTCATGCTTCCATGCTGAAATTACATGGCTGGTATTCTGAAAGAAGAACTACTAGACGGGCATGTTTAACTAGGGTTACGTTATTCGAAAAAAGAGGATACATGAGTGGACTTGGGGCTTTTCCTTCAACATACTGCTAAAAGCTATGTCCTTGTAAGACTGGGCCAGTAAAAATTCCTGATTAATGGGCTGTTTCGGACCATCCAGGAGGAATTTTTCTCACCTTGTTAAAGTTAACTTCCACAGTATTTTGAAAAGAAAAAATGTCCACTCATTATGACTAACCCCGGTTAAAACCAGGTAAAGTAGGTCTCTATAATAACAGCTCAAGGAGTATAATAGCCAACTGTTACAATTTCTGGAATAGCACAGGTGTATGATTAATGATTAATCATGACAGGTGCATATATTTAAGTTTTGTTAATTACTCCCCTGGCTAAAAAATCTGAACTATGTTGAAATGGCCATCATCGTGCTCAAACTTGCTTTCAAATGAACGCGCCAGCCAGCTGGATAATCTTCGTGATCAATGAATTACGGACACGCAGTGGCGTAGCCACTTTTTTCAGGGGGCGCAAGATTCCCACAGGGGGGCAGCGTCCCCCCCCCCCTCTCGGCTACGGCCCTGGACGACAAGTCAATAAGCAAAACATTACGCGAACAACGCCCTGGCCATTTATTATATAATTCACCTTACATACTACCTACTTATTAATACAGTCATTTATATCGTTCGGATTTTTAGGAGGGGATGTATATAATAAACCCCTAGTCAGTTCTAACAGTATGGAATTCAAAGATGGTGCATGTATATTCTAAACACAAAAAAGCAACTTCCCCTCTTTGGGGAAAACCACAATTGAACTTGAGCATTAAATTTTCAAATTGAAATAGCAAAAAAAAAAGCTTTCAATAAAATCTGTGCATTTTGTATTTTGATACCTCATCTGTTTAAATAACCTCAATATTGTTGCCATAACGACACTATGATTTAATGAAAAAGATTATACAGCAGTCAAAGATGGTATTACTGAAAAGTACTCAATTATGACCGGGGCAGGTACAGTATATTTGTGTCCTCAATGCAATCGGAGGACTGGACCTTATGCCAACATGATTTGTGTCTGTCCGTCTGTATGTGGTGTGTCTGTGTCAAACATTAGTATACACTTTTAGTGACACTTGCAATTGCAACTTTTATTGAAGTAATGGATCAAGTTCTACTTGGTATGCTTACACAATGGGACCAGGGGCAGTGATATAGCCAGAGGAGGGGAGGGGGGAACTTACGCACTTCCCTTGGCCCTCCCTTTTCCCCCCTGAAAAATTAGTTGATTTACATAGGCCAAATATACTACAAATTTTAAATATATGCTGCTCCCCCCCCCCCGAAAAATATGTGCCCCCCCCCCAAAAAAAAATCTGGCCAGCCCTGAAACGGGTCTTATGGGGGTGGAACGCATGAGGTCAAATGTATTCAGGGGTCACTTATGGTCATGTTTTTCCTTAGTATGCACCTTTTGGTGCATAACCTTATTCTGATTCAGAAAAACCGAGCTATCAATGCACTTCCAAAGTGCCACGTGTAAATAATGCGTAATGACTGAATTATGCAAACTAGCTTTAAATATGCTGCTTCAAAATTACTGCAAAACAGATTTTAATGACCATTGTGGCTAACATGATATCAGAGAGAGAAACTGGATTCAAATACTCATCCCAGGTCAGAATGTGCATTTTAAATCAAAAGTTTAAAGGGACAAGCAGCGATGTGATGATCCGAACAAACAATCATTAGAATTTGTTATATTATATTTTGTTACTGGCATAGATGTGCTAAACTAACCTGCAAGTGGTTGGCTGAAATCAGGTATTAAAGACAAGCCGTACTTTTACCGATTTTGGAATTTTATATGTGCCTTCCGTGTAAATACAGATTAAGGCGTAATATGTTGCACTATGACCGGTGACAGGTTAACCGCAAATCAAATTTATTTATCTTTGTTTATCTGACTGGTGAAACCACAATCAGCTGTTGTAGATTGTGAAAATGTCTCAAATACTTCATTTTTTCACTATTGGATGTTTTTGTTCCTACACTACCCGGTACATTTAAAAGTGAGTATATGGAAACGTACTTGGTCTAATTTATAGCTAAAAAAAATGCATTTCCACATTTTTTTATCCCTGGCATTATGGCTGCTTATCTACGTCCAGCATAATCCGTTTCTTCTGTTCATTGAAAAATGGTCACTACAAGTTTTAATTGCTTAGTTTAATTAAATCCCATCAGGGGTGTGTAAGCCAGAGAGGGGCAGGGGAAGCTGCCCCCCTTGTGGAGATCTCCCCACCCCTTTCCCCTTGAAAAATTAGGGAATTTCTGCACACGCACCAATTTACAGTGAAAAAAACATGGCCTATACTATACGAACAAATTTTAATATATGCTTTCCCCTGGAAATATGTGCTCCCTGCCCCTCCAAAAAAGCTAGTTACGCCACTATCCAATTACAGACACTATCAGTGATTTGAAAAATATTGAAATTTGCAGGAATAGCTTCAAAGTGAAGGAAAGTCTGTAGAATCTATACGTTCCTTTTGACAACTGACGGAATTACAGAAAAGGAAAAGAAAACAGCACGTGTTCCAAGATACGATTCCCATTCAAATACGTGTTGTAGTAAGTGTCCGAACGGAGGAGAGTAATGACTAAAATTGCCGATTCTGTCCTTATTAGGTTGCTTCTGGTCTATCATTTGCAGGGTATGGTGGCTTACTGAACTTGTTACATACATGTAAAAATCTGATTTTTATGATTTTTAAAAATATTTCCTGATTTAGCAAATCACTGAATGTGTTGTTAACTAATTCTAACCACTACATATTGTTTTCCAATTCGATAGGCTATTCGTAGGGTTAATAGATGTAATAAGCCGATTTAGAGACATGTAGAAATCGTTAAAGGTGCTTGTCCAATTTTTGTCTATCAGGTTCTCTACTTGATTATGGGAGCCTGACAATTGTATACACTGACCAACATTACCATGGAAACAAACTTGCCAGTTTATGCTAGATGCGATAATGGCATAGTGCAAAGCCCTATTCACTACTTTGGCTAATGCTGGGAACCATAACAGATGGAAGTTTTTGTTAATATCTGGAAAGAAATAGACTTTGGTAGCTTGAAATTTCAGGAGGACAATGCGAAAAATAAGGCTTCATCTGATATCCAAATTGATACATTCCAGATAAATTAGGGGGGGGTGGGTCCCAAAATGATATGAACAAGCACCTTAAAGGTGTCTACCGATATATAGAAGTATATTTTGATTGGGTGCTCAGAGGGGAATATCTGAATGAGCCAAGCAGAGTGGTTTAAAAAGTGGTGTCGTAGAGCTGAGGGGTGTAACCAACAGCCATTCTCATCTTAAAAGAACTCATTAAAATTGACCTTACAAAATGTTCTGTAAAAAAAATTGACAAGGATTTGATTTGGTCTAAGTTTACTAGATTTTCCAGTCAAATTTGACTAGAAAAACCTCATAAAAACAAAATTTGAATAGTACCTAGTCAAAAGTAGCAAAGAAAAGAACATAAGCTGATTAAAAATGTGAATTAAAATTGATACAAGCTGCTTGGATAGTTACAGAGGCGTAGTGCCCAGAACCATCAACCAGGGGCTGACGTCTGTGAAATGTGACCCAAAATAGGGCTGATTTTTCATGTTTTCCCCGAAAACCCTGGGGGCTCAGCCCCAAAGTTACCCCTGGCACCACCTGTAGCAGTTAATAAAATAAGCTGAATATCCTACAAGAGCCTAATGGTAAAAGGTATTCAGCTATCTGTTGATGATCACAAACCTCCTTAGTTTTTACCCTATTTCTACAGTGTACCAAAACCTCCTTCGCTTGTTAAATTTCAATCTCCATATTTAGGGTGTTTTTTTTTTAAGTTAAAATTCATAGGGAAATGTCCAATTTTTAGATTCCAATTTTGTCGTATGACGGAACTAAGTGCCCTTTAAGTGTATAGGGGTTTGTGTGTGGAGTAGGCAGAGGAGAGATGTCCATTCATATTCTTGGTTATTTTTTAGCATATTCTCAGATGTAAACTTCTGGAATTTTCTGGCACTAATTTTTTAAAATCCCAGATATGTAAAAAAAAAAAATTCTGAGATAATGTAAATGATTACGGTAGAACTGCGTCTACAACTAAGTTTTTAAGTAACATTTATTTTTGAGAAGGGGTCTTATACCCTAAATCGTGTACAGAAAATACCTTCCCTGGAGTTTGCCTTTTTGCAGACGCGGAATTTAGCTTGTCTGACAGTTCAAATTTTGGAATTTCAGTGAAAATGGACTGCTACCTCTGTTACATCTCGATACTTCATTATAACTTTGCACCTACTCTTCCACCTGTATTTCTGTCAGTTTATGGAATAAGCACATGATAATCGCTTATTTTTGTTCCATCTGCAAGAATTGCAGAAGGCACATAGGGATTACCTTGGTAGTATGTCTGTGTATCCGTCTGTGTATCTGTTTGTCCGTGTGTGTGTATCTGTGTGTGTGTCTGTGGTCAAATGTTAACCTAAGTTAATATATTGCATGCCGTATGAGTTCCATAAGGTCTATGATGATGTCAACTGGCGACTGGGCTGGGGTGACATGTTTGGTGACCTCATTGACCTTTGGCCTATAAATGTTAACCCTTAATATATTGCATGCCGTATGAGTTTCCATAGGGCTATGATGCTGAACTTGGGGAGGAGGTGGGATGGTGTGAATGTTTTGTGACCTTCATGTGACCTTCATGACCTCATGTGACATTTGGCCCCATTCACATCTTTTGAGAAAAAGAAATGATTTAATTCCCTTAGTGCATTCAGGGATCTGGTGGTGAATATAACCTCTGTTTTGCCCATAGATTTACAAAATGAACTCCTCCACTTGTAAATTTGACTCTAAAATTGGTGGATATTTTCTTTGTGGGCCCCAGCTATAGCTGGCAGGTACCACTTAGCATCCGTTGTGCGTGGTATGTAATGTGTGTGTATGTATGTTTGATGTGTGGTGTCCTAATTTTTTTTAAAATCGACCTCAATTAAAGTTCATTGGAACCAAACTTGTGTCTAGTGCCCTTGGGTTCCCTCATATGTAATGAGTCAAAGGTCATGTGCACAGGTCATGGAGCGGCCCATAAAAAAAAAAAAGAACACTATAATTTCTTTGAACCGCAAATTCTGTAAGTTTAAAACTCAATATTTTTTTTATTGTCCATATTTTGAAGGGAAATGGCAAATTTTAGCAAATACAATTTTGTCTTTGTAATGTTTTGTTCTGTGTGCACAGCGTATGCATATGTGGAATATGTGTCACTTGTTCTATACATAGCAAAATGTTTGTGCTGATTATATTGATCAAAATTTGTGTTGGCAACACTGATTTAATATTGCTTTTACAATTTTTGGTCAAAAATTAGAGCAAAATTTGGAATATGAAATATCATGCACTACACCGTCTATTAAGGTGTATTCGTATATGTGTTTGTGTGATGTCAGCTAATGCCACACTAATCTAATTAAAACAGGTGTTATATTTGACATTCAATATCAGAAGCCGATTGGAATGAGATCTAAACTGAGCGCTGCCATGTGGGATGTTTCTAATGTGACCTTATGCAGGGTTTTTTGCTGCGTGTTGGCAGTGGCGGCACCAGACTTCATTTTCTGGGGGGAAGTAAAATTTGGAGGGGGAGGAAGTAAAATTGGGGGGGCCAAAGTGAAAATCTGGAGGGCAAACTTTCAAATTTGGCCCAAATATTGCTGATATTTGCCCAAATTTGGCAATTTTTGGCCCTAAATCGCTGATTTTTGCCAAAAATCTGTCATTTTTCTTCTGGCTGGGGAATTATTAGGGGACAAATGCCCTGACTCCTCCCCCCACTGGAGCTGCCACAGTGTGTGCGTGTGCATGTGATTCTCTCCCTACCCCCATGCCAAGCGAAAAAAATGGAAAATTAACACAATTTGAAACCAATGTAAAAATGTCGAGCAAGAGTATTTTTTATTATCCCCAGCTTTTCCTCACCAATGTTTTAATTTTTAGTCTCCACAAATCAATTTGTGTAAGCTTTAGTTTCTCTTGGGCCTAATCATTTCATACTTTTTGTGTCGTCTGCAAGAATTGCAGAAGGCACATTTGGATTACCCTGGCCGTATGTCTGTGTGTGTGTGTCTGTGGTTAAAATGTTAACCCTTAATATATTGCATGCCGTAATGAGTTACGTAAGGCCTACGATGATGTTATTTAGTGGAAAGGAGGGGGGGCGGAGTGGGGTGACATGTGGGTTACCTCATGTGACCTTAGTGGACCTCATGTGACCTTTGGCCCCATTCACAATCCGCGACAGCAGATGACACAACCAGTCCGGGGACCGCGATGTATTTTTAGTGGTGGGTAGTATGATTCAGGAGATCTAAATCTTTGATGGATCAGCCCTTGTGTCTGGACATAACACCGGTGATGATGAATGGGGTAATTCGGTGTGTTCACCTATGATAACAGCGTGAACAAGTAGAAGCATTTCTCAAAAGGTTTGAAGAAACTGCCGATCCAAAGTGAGTACCTCTTGACTTTGCACACCGACCTTGACCATGTACGCACTAGCAAATTTTGACAAAGCATTGACGAAGTTTAAAAAAATCAGGAAGTATAACTTGTGCGGACTTCACTTATTTCAACGCAAAATTGGTTGATTCAAAAAGCAAACAAGCTTCTTTCGATTAAGGGAACAGTTCTTCAATTTATTCATGTATCATAACAATCTAAATGATACATGATGCAATTATTAATAATTGTTTCGATTAAGACATGCGTAAGTGCGTACGTATGCTTTGTTGAATTAAGCCACATGATGTGTGAGGGTTGACATCCCGGGGCTGTATTTCCGGTAAACACTTGTTTCGCTCTTTGTTAGTTTTCTGCTAATGTCTACACAATCATATCTTAATTAACTGCAGCGTGTATACTGCTTTATTAACTATTCAAGATTAACTAATCTTTGTTAAAATAGGCAATTTTGTAGTGTAGCTTAGTGTATTCAGGTTCTTGTGTGATTTGGGTATCACAAATCATCCTCATAAACCAGGGGGCATATTTTCCAAAATACACTGGTTAATGGAAGTTACTGAACTTTGCCCATGAATTGAGACTTTCACTTACAATAGTCTCATCCACCAAGGACTGAGTTCAGTGAGCTGTGTATCTATATAATTGGCATGGACTGACCTTGTCTGTTCTGGGTATCATGAATCATCCTCAAAAACCAGGGGGTGTATTATACACAAGTGAATGGAAGTTACCGAACTGTGCTTATGGAATTGAGACTTCAACACCACGAGTTGTAATAGTCTCATCCACCAAGGGCTAAGTTCAGTGAGCTCCATATGTATATAAATTGGCATGGACTGTCCATGTGCTCTGGGTACCATAAATCATAAAAAAAAACAGGGGGCATATTTTTTACACTGGTGAATAGATGTAACTGAACTACGCCACAGGAATTGAGACTTTCTTGGCTCATATAGTGATGGCGCCAAACCACACAAATTTATATTTATTCAAGGGCCCTTTGGCTGCTTGTACCTCAATTTCAAGAATCCTTGCACATTTTCAAACTGTCCAAAATCTTCACGCCCAGACTCATATTCCTTGTGTAAAATAGTAATTTGTATTTGGCACTGTTGATCTGTCAACTGGCTGTCATGGGGGGATAAAGCAGTCTGACATGAGATTAGAGCTCAAGTTATACAACTACTTTTCTTCTACTATGCAAAAGTGACCTATATGTTTGAATGTTGTAATTTTTGTCCAATTTCAAAATTACAAGTGTCCTAATTTCTTGAAGAGCCTAATCTGCTTAGAAGTTTAGGCATACACTAAGCAAATGATATAAAAATCTCAACTTTTTTTAAGTGAGTTGGGACTGGGAGACGAGACAATGGACCTCAAATACATCCTCATTTAGCCTTAAGTGGCGTAATTATCATTGTAGGTCCAGAGGGCGGTGAAAAATAAGAATTTTGAAGAGGCAAAGACTTAATTTTCAGTCATATTTGTTCAAATTTTACCTCTATCTCACCATCATCTAGAAGGGACATTTCCCCCACCTGTTTTCCCCTACCGTAGCACTTGTGTTTTGATACCAATTTCCCCTTGCATTATGTTTACATGCATACCAGCATGGCAAAACTTAGCATTTAGGTCCAGAAGGGAATTTTAAAAATTGCCTACATGCTAACAGAGGCAAGTGCCAATTTACACCATTTGTAGTCATTTTTGTTCTAATTTGACTAAACCAATCAACCACGAGGGACATTTACCCCACCTGCATTCCCCCCTCCATTCCCCTAGCTACCAAGTTAAGATGCCAAATTCCTCCTTCCGCTGTGTTTACATGCCTAGCAACATGCCTTACAAACAAGGGAGCTATTTCTGTTGGCACTCACCACAAAACGACATTCAATACGAGGGGATGAGTAGTCTGTAAGTCATTCCAAATAGTTTGAACAACTGCTTGCTTAATGAAATTACATCTTTTTGGATACGCAAACCGGGCACGTATGATGCATTGCGTGGCAATGGGGGCGGGGACAATGTAATGGATGGCGGTTTTCCTGCCGTTCCAATTTCATATCATTTTGTCGCAGATTTTGTTTTGTAATTTCACCGAATTGGTGCACGAGTGGAAGTTAGTGATTTTGTACTGAGGCATGAGGAATATATAGTGCCATCATATCGGGAGGGTTCCGCATAGATTTTTAATACAGGTGGGAATTTTATTAAAGGGTGCTCCATGTAGATTTTGTTGGGGTTTTGTTCAATTTTATTGATAAAATGCAAATTTTTTTTTGATAAGATAGGCATTGGCTGTTGTTGGAAATTCTCCAAGAAAGTGAAAATGTTCATTCTTGTCAAGTTTGTCATTTTGTTCATGGTTCATTTGCTCAAGTCCAAATTAATCATGAAGAGAGCACAATTTCTTAAAGGTGCAGTTTGTGATTCCAGCTTTATTCATGTTTCAATATCCTTGAGAAAAGCTTATTCCCAAAATGTTAGTTGATCGCAATCTTGCAGTTTTTGTGTTATGAACAATTCCGCGTTTCCCACGATCCCATAGGCCACTGTACTATAATTTTGGACAGAAAATACAAAATTAACATTATTTCTTACAGATACGACAGAATTTGCACATAAGATAAGGTACTCTCTAAATGTAAACGAGTGAAAATTTCACTCCCAAAAACTGAGACGGTGAATTTCTTGTAAACCACTCCAAAATGAGTGGTTTGTATTTAAAAAGAGCGAATTTCCACTCCAAAAGAGTGAAAATCACTCCAAAAAGAGTGGTTTCCACTCGTTTTTGTGTTGTCCTTTGTTTAACTCCTCAAAAGTTGTTGTCCTTCGTTTAACTCCTTTAAAGGTGCAGCGAGATATTTCAAGGCATCGTATATAGTGATTTAATATAAAAATGACTATATTTTTTAATTTAAAAATTACACCCCTTAAGACACAAGTTTAATGTCAAGCATATATTTCACTGATCTTGGTCTTTGGTAGATGAGCTTATTGTAAGCTTTGAGAAATTGTCAAGAACATGACTACAGTTCAGATTCCATGGGGGATTGTCATGTACAATTCATATCCTATTGTCCATAAAGTACTCTGTTTTAGAGGAAATTATATAAAACCACAGACCAATGTAGAAGTGACAGTGTCTTTGCCCTCAAGCCAGCAGCAGAATCATTGTATTTAAATGTGGAATGAAATTCTTAAGGTAAAGAACCTGATGGCATGATTTGAGTGATTTTGTTTTTCCTCCCAAATCATTCTTAATTTCGCACTCAAGTTAATACTGAAGTTTTTAGAATGTCCACTACTCCAAATTTCATTATAATCGTTACTCTTTGAACAGGGGCCACTTGTCAGAGGGGGAAAATTCCCAGTTTTGAGATAGATATCAATCTATATTTCTAGAAAAATCACTTTGTGGTTTTGTTTGTTTGTTTGTCCATCCGGCTATGCGTTTCGCCGTCCTTTAACATACGGATATGAATTTTGGTATGGTGGTAGAGTTCCGACGTACTAGGTTTGTGGTCACATTTTCAAGGGGTCATTTTGGGGTCAAAGGTCATCCAGGAGTCATCTAGCGGGTATACTCAGCTAGCAGGGCCCGGGCTCCCCGCTAGTATAAATATAAAATTGAACTCCTTGATCTCAAAATAGATTAATTTCCCAAAAATATCCAAGCATTTGTTATATTGGTCTCACCCTGAGCTTGCTCAGAGTAAGAAATTATTTTTGTATGTGTGTTATTGGTTTTTTTATGTCTGCAGGGCATTTTGGTTTAACCCTAAAAGAGCCGGGCTTTTTGGACCCATCTCACGCCGAGGGAGGGCGGATTCCGCCCCCCCAGTATCTCGGAAACGGATTGATGAACTCTCATATATGTGGTACCAATGGATAGCTATGACCCTACCGAGTCCATTGATACCAAAAAAGTACAAACATACCTTGTATGACGTCACAGTGACGTAAAACATGTCATCCAAAAATGCAAAAAATCTCAAAAAATCGCAAAATTCATGGCTTTTCGCCATTTTCTCAAGCAAAAGTTGGATTTTTTGGCCATGATGTGTGTCAAAGTATGCACACACATGCTCGTACTACAAATAAATAAAAAATAAGATAAAACATAGTGTAACTGTATCCTTAGCACAAAAAAATGGATTTCCTGCTGTTCTGTGTAATTTCAATGGGAAATAGCTTTTCTTCGCACGCAGTACGCGATAACGCAACACCGCGTCATAACCGTAGGTCCGATTTTGTTCAAAATGGTCTTAAATCGAGCGCAAGGCTTCAAAGAAAAAAGTCATGCAGTTTCGGTGTGAAAAAATAACGAACAGGTGAGATACGACAAAAATGTCGAAGGGGGGGGGCGGATTCCGCCCCCCCCCTCGGGCCTTTTAGGGTTAAGTTTAGTAATTTGGTTAAAGTTTCCCTGTATCTACAGTATGGCTTTAATTGAATGATCAGGAGGTGAGAGGGAAGGGTTGATCCTAAGAAGGTTAAGGTTAAAGGTCACATTGGGGAAAAAATTTTAATCAAAATTGTTTTTAAAAAGTTTGGCAATTTGATTCCCCATTTCTGATTGCCACGTGGAAAAAGACTCCCGGTTGGAGAACCGGCCTGTTTTTATGAGGGAATCTACCCAAAATGTGTGCTTAGGAGCACTAAAGTCCTGCCTCGTGTAGGAATTACGCTGAAAATGCACACAAAAGTATCATATTGAAACTCCTAAAGGGAACCATTGAAAACCCTTATGGGAACAACCATAATTCATCTGCTAGCATTCTCATGCCAACCTAGGGTCCGATAAAATGTACCATTAAATATTAAAAGGTAAAAATAAAAGGGGAAAAAAGACAAAGATATCTCCTACAGTGATGTTGGTGACAGTATCTTGAGGGAGAAAAAGTGGCTGACAGCCTTTCTTTGAAGATGAGAGACAACGGAACAAAGACTCGCATCCTTGCCCTTATTTTACCATGCAAAAGGGACATGAGAAGAATAGTCTTTTAAACTTCTAACTTCTCGTCTCCTTATGATGTAGGTTAAAAGCAATTTTATGATAAACATAGGATTACTCTGTCAAACAGGGTATCTAGCACAAGAAATTTCACAAATGGACACAAACCAAATTTTTGATGGCAAGAATTTTTTTTAAATTTAATGGACCCTTAAATATTAAGATCATTTTAAAGAAGATAGTATGCAGCAAATAATTTTTGTGGTGTGAACTTGTTAAATAAGCAAAAATAAAATCCCTGTGAAATTAAGTTATTTTCTAGTATCAAATATGCATTATTTAGTTGACATTCATCACCAACTGCACTGCAGTAATATAGTAAGATTATTATTAAATCGGCAGGGAATTCAGAGTTATTGTATCCACACCCCAAAAGAAGCCCCAATTTTTTCTTTCAGGGACGTTCACTAACAGAGAGTGCATTTGTGTATGTTGATGTAGCGTGCATTGAATATCACGGTGCTGTTTTGTATTTGAGGTTGGCATAGGTAACTTGTACATTATATTATGACAGAACACATTAATGCTGATCAGTCCTATTCCAAAGACTTGCTTTGTGGAGTCGGCCATGGAGAGCATGCTGTACACTATAAGTGCCATGAATGCACCATTAATACGCACAAGTTTAAACTGATACTGTTATGCTCCTAAGCAGTCAATATGGGTTTGTGCAGGGTTGGATCCAGGATTCTCAATAGAAGGGGCGCCAAATTTTCAGAGCGCCCACAAAGCTAGATCTACACGGCCGTCGATGCCCTGTACCGGCATTCTTAGAGATCTGCAGCCTGCGCCCTGTGCGTTAAAAAGTCGTATTTATAGATCTACAGTGTGCCCGTCGTTCTATGCGGTGCCCTGCGCCATGTGCTCTGCAAAAAAATGAGGGGGTGCACGGTTGGATGCCCCCTCTAAATCCGCCCCTGGTTTGTGTGCTTATGAGTGTGAGAATTTGGTATTTTATTTTTAAACATTACATTTTGTCTGAAAAGAGTGCTAAAATGGGTAAAATCTACAAATTTAAATGAGTTGAAGTAGTATTAGAACACATCTCAGACCCCATGCCATAAGATGGTTTCTGCTTCCTCCAACTATAAAAATTGTTTTGTAGGGCTTTAAAGGTGTATTTGTGATTCTAGCACCTCATTATTGTTCATTAGATCTCCCGATGAAAGGTTTTTCCAAAGTTTCAATTGGTTCCGACAGTGGGTTTTATGTTATGAAGCAAATATTCGTATCCCTGTGCCCATATGCCACTGTGCTGTCTTTCTCTCCATATATAGACTAACAATCACAAATTTATTAAAGAGTAGATTGAATTTGCCCCTAAGTTTAGGCACCATACTATACTTATTGGGGGGGGGAGGGCAACGGTTCAGGTGATATAGATATGAATATTTAGGTAAGTCGGGGGGGGGGGATGAGTCTGTGGATCATGAAATGGTGGATCTGAAATGACCCTTTAAAAATGTGCCCCCCCTGACGACTTTGGCCGGAAAAATTTGCAAAACCATGCTAAATCATCCGTTTTTTAGCCCTCTGACCGGGAAAATGGCCTTTTGACCCCTAAAAGGGAAAATTTTTCCCAAACGAGAAAATTTTCCCCCTCAGAGCTGGCATGCCTGTTACGCCACTGTTCCTGGGGTATAATGATGTTTATTCCCACTCAGAGACATTGTAAGATTAGTTTTTAAATGCATACAAACCGTCGATTGGTTACTCGGAGGGAATATTAATGTTATATCATGTAATGAGCCATCAGAGATCTGTAAAGTTGGTAAACTATAAATTGTTGTCTTAGAATAAAAATGCTCTTGCAGGGAGTATAAATAAGAATTTTATAATAGGCGGCAACACTTACCAGAACTAAAGATGTGCTAAGCCATGTATAAACTGCAACTTCCCAAGCAATATATGATCTTCATTTAGAAATTTTGTGCTCGCAGGAAGGATTTAGGGGCAATCAGGGCTCAGCTATTTGGATACAAAACAGAACACAAGAGAAATAGGTTAATCAAGTCTCAATTTCGGCTCTCAAGGTATTATTACCCCATTTTCAAACTATATTAAGGTTGAGAATTTGATTATTTGGTTAAAACATGGGAATGTGGGCCTATTTGTCTTGTCAGGCAGTAAATCTGGGTCCCACATTGACTCAAAATGAAAAAAAAAAAAATCACTCATTGTTTTTCATTCTCCGAGGCATATCCCTACCTGAGCATGCAAACTACAAGTATCCCCTATCCCATTACATATTATTATGCATAAACTTCATTAGGAACATGAACATGGCAACCAAATTGTGATGGCTACAAGCTCTCTTTAGCCAGGATAAGAGTACAGGGCGCACAACTAATCACTCCACGTTTGGGGGATGGTAGGTAGTTCCGGTAAAATGACCAACCATGTTTGAGATTTTTGCAGTCCGGGGACCGGTTCCTAGGTGGGGTTGTATATTCATATAAAAGTGAAGAGTATAGCTTGAACCACGCTGAGATTATCCAAAATTTGGAAATCGATTCGGTGTAGAACTAGGCCCTCGACTTCCAGGCCCTAGAAGATCAAGAAGCGGCTATGACAGGCGTACACGTCGGCTCAAATAGTGGTGGCGCACTGTTCCTATGCCCTTATGCTTAAATCCTCTACTAGAATGCATATCAAAAAATGAAACTTATTCTAAGTTTTAGTTGTGATCTAGGGAAATAATTCATAATATCAAAATATTGTCACGCGGGGTGCAAATCAGCGTGCGCGATGTGGTATTTTTACGTGTATTTCAATGAGAGATTATTTTAGTGGTGTGCGCCCTACAGTGATCAACATGCTTGCACAATAAACAGTCATCTTAAAAGAAAAGCTAAACGTTTATTTTAACATTTGAAATCTTTTTTTCTAATTCTATTTAGAGAATCCAATAAATTTAGTGTTGGGATTTATTCTGTTTTATGAAAAGTACGATATAGGCCTACCTTATGCATTTCCCCCTCCGTTAGGTGGTCTTAGGTATTTTTTCACCGGCGTAATTAACATTTTTGCTTTTTCTTTTCAAGCTCATCTCGCTGCCATGCTTTGCATTTCGATCTGTACTCAATGTTAAAACATACGTATAACCTACTATATAATGAACTAAACTTTTTCCTTTAATATATACAATTATATGTAAGTATTAAGTAGTTGTTTGGGGAACAGTAGGCAAGCAATACATATTTTTCTAAAAATCAAGATGCATCTAATTTTTTAAGCCATTTTAAAATTTAAAAGTGGTGTTTGTGTAACTTTAAATGGTTGAACAGTCATACCAATATTCAGAAGGTATAACTTTTTACATTCTAAAATCCATTGAAGTTAACATTATGTGTTTTTTGTGGTTGTGTGTATACTAAAGCGGTGTTTTCTATTGACGATCCTGTATTTTACCTAATCTCTTACCAGGCAGCGCAAGAAAAAGGTGATAATAATGTTCAGTTTCTATTGGAGCGCTGTTTACCGGGAAATACTCCCTGGCTGCTGTCAATCAACTCCCACACTAAAACGTGCTTGCCGGCAAAAGGTCGTACACTGAGGTCATTGCAGAGCATTGTGGGTTGACTTATTCAACAAAATATTGCGAGACCTGCGATCGTAGATTGATGTCGATGTTGACATTTTACAGTCAAAAGTCAGAGGCCAAATGAGAGGTTAGATGGGTTAATGTTCGTGAACGTGAGAGAAGGATTCGAAAATGTATATACATGGGTGCTGTACTAGCACAGTTTCTCTGGCTTTTTTCCGCTACGATAGCCCCTACTATCTCCTCTCCCTAAGCCTGAGAGGCAGTTCATTCATAAAACCAGGGAATCATGTTGGGATTACGCTGGTTCCGCCGACTTTGTCCATCACTTCATCCTGGAATAGTCTGAGCCATATCAAGGCGCAAGGCACCAGCGTATGTTGGGGTTTTGTACGGTTAAGAAATCACCCGTTTCAAAATCATAGATTTTAACCATGAAGGAAAATCAGTCAAGAACATGTGCGTATAATAGAAAATAATGTAGGACACATCAAGTTAAAGATTTTCAATAAGTGCTATTTTTGTACTGATTCTGGATTTGCTTATTCCGCATCGGAACCGCTGGCGCCCCATCCCGGTTTTCAAATAGAGTTAAGGCACGTACGTTGTTTATGAGTAGTACGGATGACGTGCAACACTACGTGAACGAGCTAGTGCTGTACAGCGCGAGAGGTGATGTAAACGTAAGATTGAGGAGGCACCGTCAAATGCTGGCCCTCATCTCTCTAGTATACATGCCCACACGTAGGGCATATCGTCGATCGTAATCAAGCGGTATTATCAATTTCCGGTTCCTCGCCTGCATGCGCACTCTCGGCGGAACGTAGTTGCGTTTCTATTGGCTTTTACCGGTAACTGACTCCGCTAATTTCCTTCCGCAGAAAGGAAAATTTTTTGCCGAGTTGATTTACCAGTAAATGGTGAGGGAGGTGTTTCTATTGAGCACATTTAATCCTTATCCGTCTCTTTTCCTTTTTCCCAGGTAAAATGGCCCCAATAAACACACCTTATGATGTAGGGAGTACAGTGCATTGTCACTGGTTTCATAAGACTAATTGGACTAGAGTTTTCAATGTGAATAACCTATACTTTGGTTACCACCAATATTCACATATTTATCGAACATACAATGAGGCTCAGTAATATTCATAACCTGACAGAGAAGTCAAATAGGTGCTCAATCACCTACAATTTGAAATTCAATTAACTTCTCATTTTAGATGGAAAGGGGAGATTATGAATTGTCTTCCTCTAGCCAACCAACTGCACATTCACAATATTGCAACAGCCCACCACAACTGGGGGGGTCAAAATTGTTTTTTAAATAAAAAGAAAATGTTTAAAAGGTGCACGTGAGATTCCTGAGGCACCCAATTGGTCATAAAATGGTAATTTTCATATAGATTTTGAATGTGAAAAGATTTCTTAACCTTGTGTTTGGCTACAGAAAAGTCTCAAACAAGATAAATGTGCTTTTGATTTGCGTATATTTCATGTAATTTTGTATTTATATCAATTAGAAATTTCACAATTCGTCTTGTACCAAGAAACATTCTCCGCTTTAATCCGTTAGATGGGGATGTTTTTGATGGAAAGCTTGACATCAGGGAAAAATCAGTACTTTCTTTTTTTTTTAAGGACACCTAGATATGTGAAATCTCTCGTTGCCCGTTAATGCATACCGCTTGATCAACCTTTTCATGAAATAACAAGGTCCAGGCAAGCAAAGATCAAACTCTTTCACTGGAATGAATAATTAACATCAGAAATTAATGTAGGGGTGATTTTTATTACACATTAGTACAATCATGTCACACAAACTAATCTGATCTATTTGAAGGGGTTTTTTGGCAAACACCTGCTGGTGAGTTCCTGTAGTTTTATTCAAAACCATAAACATCTTATACCTTGTGGTGAACAAACTGCTCGAAAAATTAAATGTACTTGGACCACCCGTGCGTACGCATGATGAAATCAGGAAAGGAGGAAAATTGATGGTGGGATAAACAGCAATGCTTCAATCATTGTGATTATGCATGGTTATACTACAAGACGGCTCGATTTTGCGGTGCAGAAATTTTCCACAAGTTTTAATTGAACATGGGCATGTGCTTAAACATTCATACCATTGATTGTAGTTGTAATGGAATGATGAAATACTGATAGTTCAAACTAAGAGAAGATTTCCAGTAGCTTCCCCAAGGGATGCATTTCCATTGGAGGTTTTTGTACAGGTACTGAATGTGAATCGTTAGTGATGGAACATGGCTAAATTGACATTACTGATCACAAACTTGCCATTTAAAGATTGGTTTCATCTCTAAGCGATTCACACATGACACCCTGTACCAAACTTTCAATGGAAGCAATGCATTGTGGAAGCTAACTGAATATCTCTCTTGGTTCTACACTGGTGAAGGAGTACTGTAAAGTGGTATTTTGGCGTGTGTAATTTTTCGCACTTTACGCAATTTTTAGCATTTCACTTGTTTTTTAAATTTGCTTTTTTCAGCTATCCTACGATAACTTACACACAAATAAACATTTTGGCATGTTCTGATTTTGCAGAAGTGTGAAAAAATAATGTACCGCAAATCATTTCACTTTTAGAGTAGTTGAAACTAATCCCATAATGCCATTGCAATGTACATGTACTTTACTGTATTAATACATCGCATGTGCTAAATGTACAATGAAGATCATGTCCAAATGTACAATGAAGATCATGTCCATTGGGAGAGCGTGGCCTAGTAGTTAAGTGCTTGCCTGTGGCGTAGATTTACCAAAAATCCGTTGATCCCGTTGGGGTCACTTGCTGGTATTTACTCGGTGCTCAATTCTGGATTTGATCTTAAATAAGAATACCGCTCGCCTCCATGGTTCACATTGGAATTGGGCAAGTGATCGTGAAGCATCCCGTCCTTCGGAGGGGACGGTAGCCTTCGGTCCCGGTACAGAGAGTCCCGTGTACAGTACATCGCAGTCAGTGTCGAATAAGAGTAGGGTGGTAAACCCTGACTGTTCCCCCAATCCGCCCCAAGTCTCAAACAGCGGGCCATGTTAGGAGCGTCCTTATCATGGAATCACGCGCCCGGATCAGCATGACTGTTGAATAATTCCTGACATCACCACAAGCCATTCAATGACTTGTGGACACGCTAAGAGAAGATGTCCAAATTTTTTCAAGTACTTTAAATTTCCTTTTAATTTTTTTGTGTGTGTACAGAGAATACGCTTTGGGGTCACATGACCTCTTCAAGGAGTAACTTTATCAACCATGGTTGGCATTATGGGATTGGGTTAAAATTCCTCTTAGAAACAGGTTTTGTTTGCCAGAACTAGGATTCCAAAATTGCTTTAATCATTTGCACTTGAATACTGTGAACATGATATTGGTGCAGTTTTACTGTTTGTGGATGTGCAATAATGTAGTTAATGGTTGCATGGTGTTTTTTTTTAAAGATGGTGACTCAGGCTATTTGAGGCATATATTTAGTCACTCTGCCCCCTGCCCCAACCCCTCAGTGGGGGGCATCACACAACTCAAACTTTGCTTCCCCACTTTACTCCCCCCTCCCACCCCAGGAAAAGAAAAGACCAATTCACAAAGTCTACTTATAGCCCATACTGGATTAATTTTTGGCTGGAGTTTCGGAATCTCACATTGTTTATTAAGTTGAAAATAAATTTTGACATTTGGAACTTTAATAACAACTCAAAATAATAGTTTTGGTCCATTGGGGCAAGCAAACTAAGACAATTGGCCAATGCTACTATGGTCCGCCTGTGGCCCTAAAAGCCCATCTTCTTGAAAATCAAAATCCCACGTGAATGAAATCATTGCATATTTGAGTAGGCCCATGGTAGCACTCTCTTTTAACAAATTCATTGCCGAATCATAATACTCTTTATGTGATCAGGGCTCACAAGCTACTGCATTCTAGAATGGTAATGGTTCATACCGTCAGCTTTATCTCACATCCACCATCTTAAGCTATGATATTAGTTTTAATTATGTACTGTAATCCCAAACAGGATGGAATTCTCGCACTCAATTGATTTTTGGTCCATGTAACCATCGGGGTTTTCCCCTGCCTTATTTGCGCTGAATATTCCCAGTGAAAACCTCCCCCGATCCACGTGGCTCAGGTTTGAAAACTCTCCCAGGATTCCAGAAATAAAGTGGCTCTATAAAGTATTTATTTTTCTGCCGTCTCTCCAGGATGATTGCAAAATAGTTGCATAAACCTATTGATAGAGTGGCGGTATTCGGGGGTGGAAGTTCTCTGAATCGAGGCCTTAGCAATTCTCTCCAAGGCCGTGGTTATTATTTTTTACCTAACCCGAATAAGAAGAAGAAGACAGAGGAGGAGAAAAAAGATGAGAAATCTTCCTCGTTTTATCATGCTGCTTGACCGGTTGGGTGGTCCCTCTTGTTTGTTCTAGTCTCTTGATATTCTAGGTCAAGCATGGCCAAACATTGGCTACTCTTCGTCCAAACAAAAGGGGTGTCATCACCCCCTTGTCGTCGTCGTCATGGTGGATATTGCTTCGTCCAGCAGAAAAGCCAACCGCAATGCCCTCACTTTTCCCTCTGACATCTGCTATTTGAGTGGGTTACAAAAGTGTCAAAAATGCATTTGACTATATACGGTTATGGCAGTCCTAAAAGACGCAGGATTTTCTAGATCCATCATCGGGATAAGTTGGGATTACGCTGGTTCCCCCCGACTTTGGTCTCATCACTTAATAACTGGATAGTCTGAGCTATACAAGGCGCAGGGCACCAGCGTGACGTCGGGATTTTGTACGGTTAAGAAATCACTCAATTTCAAAATATTAGATTTTAACCATGAAAGTGAAAAGCAGTCAAGGAAACACGTTTGTTATTATAATAAAAAATAATGTAGGACTACATCAAAGGTAAAGCTTTTCAATAAGTGCTATATTGATACTGATTCTGATTGGGGATTTGCTTATTCCGCATCGGATCCGCTTGCGCCCCATCCCGGTTTTCAAATATAGTAAGGCAAGTAGCGTTTGTTAGGAGGTAGGTCACGTGACGACGTGCAACGCTACGTGAACGGAGATAGTGCGTACAAGCCGCCCGAGAGGTGATGTAGTAAGATTGAGGAGGCACCGTCGAATGCTGGCCCTCATCTCTCTAGTCTACGCGTCCACACGTAAGGCCTATATCGATCGATCCGCGGTTATTATCAATTTCCGTGTCCTTGCCTGCATGCGCATTCTCACGGAACGGAGTGTGTATCTATTGGCATTTACCGGTAAATGTTGCCGCTATTTTCCTTCCTCCTCGAGAAGGAAATTTGTGCCGGTATTACCAGTAAAGGTGAGGGATTGGTCAGTTTCTATTGATACACATCTTAAATCCCTTATCCTCTCTTTTCCGGTAAATGGCCCAATAGAAACACACCTTATGATGTTAGGGAGTTACAGGGCATTGTGCACGGTTTCAATATAAAGAGCTAATTGACTAGAGTTTTCAATGTGAATAACCTATACTTTGGTTACCACCAATTAGTATCACATATTTCGAAACAATAGCATAATGAGCTCATTAATATTCATAACCTCCTTCACGTGTTATCCCCCCAATTGACAGGAAGAGTAGTCAATAGGTGCTCAATCACCTACCAAGTTTGAAATCATTAACTTCTCAGGTTAGCTGGTTTAAAGGGGATTAATGAAAGTTGTATCCGCTAGCCAAACCAACTGATCCGCATAGCCAACCAACTGCACATTCACAATATTGCAACCAGCCCACCCAATGGGGGGGGGGGGCAAAATTGTTTTTTAAATAATAAAAGAAAATGTTTTAAAGGTGCAACGTAGATTCTGAGGCACTCGTTCAAATTGTGTCATAATATGGTAATTTCATCTAGATTTGATGCTGAATAGTTTAGTTACCTTGTGTTTGGCTACAAGAAAGTCTAAAACAGGGATAAAAGGTTTGCTTTTGATTTGCGTATATTTCAATGTAATTTTGATTTATATACAAAATTAGAAAATTTCACAAATTCTTGTACCAAAGCCGCAAACATTTCTCAGCTTAATCTTTGCAGGATGGGTATGTTTTGATGGAAAGCTGGAACTATCAGGGCCAAAAACAGGACTTCTTTTTTTTTTAAGGAAACCTGATATGTGAAATCTCTGTTGCGCCGTTAATGCATACCGCATGTGAAACAATCGTTTCAATGAAATACATAGGTCCAGCAAAGCAAAGATTCAAAACTATTGCACTGGAATGAATAATTAAACAAGCAGATGAGATGTAGGGGTGATTTTTTTACCACATTAGTACACTCATGTCAACAAAACAAACTAAATCTGATCTATTTGAATGTGTTTTTGGCAAAAACACCTGCTGGTGAGTTCCTGTAGTTTTATTCCAACCATAAAACATCTTAATACTTGTGGTGAACGGCTCGAAAAATTAAAGTATGGGACACACTGCCAGTGCGTACGCATTGATGGAAATCAGGAAAGGGGAAAATTGTTGGTGGGATAAACAGCAATGCTTCAATCATTGTGATTATGCATGGTTATACTACAAGAGGCTCGATTTTCGGTGCTAGAGAGAAATTTTCACAAGTTTGTATGGAACCATGGGCATGCTGCTTAAACTTATACCAGTGATTGAGTTTGTAGTTGTAATGGAATGATGAAATACTGATAGTTCAAAAAACTAAGAGAGATTTCAGTAGCTCCCATAAGGCATTGCTTCCAATGGAGTTTTTGTACAGGTAATGAATTGTGGATCCGTTAGTGATGAAATGGCTAAATTGACAGTAAATGATCACAAACTTGCAATTTTAAGAGTGTTGTTTCATCTCTACGATTCACATTGGACAACCTGTTACAAAACTTTCAATGGAAGCAATGCATTGTGGGAAGCTAATGATATCTCTCTTGTTCAAACTGGTGAAGAGTACTGTAAAGTGTAATGTTTGGCGGTGTAATTTTTCGCACTTCGCAATTTTTAGCATTTTCACTTGTTTTTATATTTGCTTTTTCAGCTATCCTACATAGACTTACACACAAAATAAACATTTTTGCATGCTTCTTAATTTTGCAGAAGTGTTGAAACCCAATTAATGTTAGCGCAAATATTTTCACTTTTAGAGTAGTTGAAACTAATCCCATAATTGCATTGCAATGTTCAATGTACTTTACTGTATTATACATAGCAGTGCTTAGAATGGTACAATGAAGATCATGTCCAAATTTTTTCAAGTACTTTAAAATTTCCTTTTAATTTTTTTTGTGTGTGTAAAGGAATAAGCTTTGGGTCACATGACCTCTTCAAGGAGTAACTTTCAAACCATGGTGCATTATGGGATTGGGTAAAAATATCCTCTTAGAGACAGGTTTGTGCCATGAAAATAGGATGCCAAAATTGCTTTTAATGCATTTGCAGTGAATACTGTGAACATGCATCTTGGTGCAGTTTTACTGTTTGTGATTTGGGGATAATTTAGCTGTGTTGGTGAATGGGCAATATGTAGTATGGTTGCATGGCTTTTTTAAAACAAAGATGTGACATCAGTCTATTTGAGGCATATATTTAGTCACTCTGCCCCCTGCCCCAACCCACTAGTGAGG
Organism: Ophioderma brevispina; assembly: GCA_023653785.1. Lineage (NCBI taxonomy): Eukaryota > Metazoa > Echinodermata > Ophiuroidea > Amphilepidida > Ophiodermatidae > Ophioderma > Ophioderma brevispina. Next base: position 11,396 of record JAMKCH010007298.1, on the reverse strand, counting down.
GGCATCACACAACTCAAACTTTGCTTTCCCACTTTACTCCCCCTCCCACCCCAGGAAAAGAAAAGAACAATTCACAAATTTCTACTTAATAGCCCATACTGGTAATTTTTGGCTGGAGTTTTGGAATCCTCACATGAGTTTATTAAGTGTGAAAAATATTATATTTTTTACATATTGGAACTTTTACAACTCAAAATAATAGTTTTGGTCCATTGGGCAAGCAAACAGAAGTCACTGGCCCAATGCTAACTATGCACGCCTGTGGCCCTAAAGCCCATCTTCTTGTAAATCAAAATCCCACGGGAAGGAAATCTTGGCAGATTTGAGGTAGGCCCAGGGTAGCACTCTCGTTTTACAAATTCATTGCCGGAAAATCATACTCTTATTTGATCAGGGCTACAAGCTACTGCATTTCTAGAATGGTAATGGTTTCATACCGTCAGCTTTTATCTCGAATCCACCGTCTTAAGCTATTGATATTATTTTTATTATTGTACTGTAATCCCAAACAGGATGGAATTACTCGCACTCAATTTATTTTGTCCATGTAACCATCGGTTTTCCCCTGCCTTTATTTGCGCTGGATTTATTCAACAGTGAAAACCTCCCCCGAGTCCACGGTGCGCTCAGGTTTGAAAACTCTCCCAGGATTCATGAAATAAAGTGGCTCTATAAAGTATTTATTTCCTGCCGTCTCTCCCAGGAATGATGGGCAAAAATAGTTGCATAAAACTATTGATAAGAGTGCGGTATTCGGTTCTTGAATGCGAGGCATTAGCAATTCTCTCCAAGGCGTGTTATTATTTTTCTAACCCGAATAAGAAGAAGAAGACAGAGGAGGAGAAAAAAGATGAGAAAATCTTCCTCGCTTTATCATTCTGCTTGGACCGTGTGGTGGTCACTATTGTTTGTTCTAGTCTCTTGAGTATTCTAGGTCAAGCATGGCCAAACATTGGCTACTCGGTGCGTCCAACAAATGGTGTCATCACCCCCTTGTCGTCGTCGTCATGGTGGATATTGCGTCGCCAGGCAAAAAGCGCAACCAGCGATGCCCCGCACTTTTTTCCCTCTGCATCTGATATTGAGTGGTTTTTTTTTCCAAAACGGTGTCAAAAATGCATTTGACTATATCTGTATTCGTCTAAAAGACGTCATGGGATTTCTAATCATAATCGGGATGAAATAGATGCTCGACTATATTTTGTATAGATTCTCATTATTATTAATAACCGACTGATTTTAGGTGCAAAATTGGTAAAAGTGCAGTCACCACATATTTATAATTTTACAAGCACATAATGAAGGAGGAATTTCAAATTTTATGCAAAACTTTTTCTATATCTTCAATGTTCACTATTAAACTTCTTGTTTTTGAGTATTTCAGATACTGCCGTCTGGCTAACCGGGTAACTGATAACAGAGCTCTTACGATTATATCCTTTTCTGCAGGTGTCCCCTTCCTTTTTGAATCTCCCATGCATTATGGAAACCTACACCTTTGATTACATACCAATCGTCGTGGTAACCACAAGGAATAGAAGGGTGATGGCACTTTGAAACTGCACATGTACAATGATGTAATGAAAAGATCAACCTTCAAATCAAACATGCTCAACTCTTTTCTTGGTTTTTCTCTCGATTTTTTCAGAGAAGTTTTGACAACACAGGGACCCAGCTTATTCTGGACTATCTTATAAGAAAATACCCCGAGCACGCCGACTCCATCGTCGACGGAAACATGGACATCCCAAACAAGGTAAGACGAGTACCTGTCTCTGATTCCTTATTCCGTAAGCACCACGATCGCAGATCGTTCACCCCGTGGTTTTGCTCGTCTTGTCAGGCTTGGAGGAGATTAAAGTTTCATGCCCAGTCTGTGTCTTCTAAGCCGTTTCAGCAAATCTCCGTTTGAATTATGAAGGAGCTCATCACGAAGAGGCTTTTTTAGGGCTTGAAACTTGAGAGTCAATTTTTATCTCTGTGGGATGAGGAATGTCGTGCTGCCTTGTAGGGATTTCACTAGTTAGAAAAAAGAACGATGCTGTTTGTAAATTGAATATTAGATAACAGAGGGTGGTAATCTGCAGCTCGTCAGCATCGGAGCAATTAGAGCACATTCAGAGGGATAATCCTGTCCCCAAAAATAGGCAAAATGCCTTACTCCATCCCAGGCCCGACAGTATCCATTGCTATTCCAGTGCATTGAAATGTTGAGGCTTAATAAAGAAGCTTCCAACAGTTCCAGGATTTGTATTGTATAAAAAATTTACTTTTGTGAATAATTTTGTAGCATTCATGATACTGCACTAATTTTGAGTGAGTATAGCACCATAGGGACTTAGAGGGACTATGGCTCCCAAATAAAAAATCAGACTTAAAGGTACAACAAGAGATCTCAAGGCATCCATATATTGTGTCATATAGGGATTTCTTACCTTGTGTTTGACTACAGAAATGTCTTAAAAGTGAAATCAAAAGGGGATTTTGATTTGCTTACATTTCAAGCTGAATTTTATAATTGATCCAACATGAAATTAAACATTTTTACCATTTTAACAGGGTTTGATGATCAGTAACAATATTTCATAGAGTTTCCTAAAAGTATAAAGAGTAGCATGTAACAACAGAAGGGCTAATCTATTTTACTTGTAAACAGGGAAAGTTATACTTTAATTGTACGCATTATTTTTGGGAATACCTAGTGTTTTGATATCATTTGGATCATGAAATTATTATAAGGTTTGAATAAGTGACTTACTCAATCCTAATTTTTCCCATGCATTCATCGGTGTTGTAGCATGCGATATGTCTATGTGTGGAATTTAAAACACAGAACGAATATAAAGTAGTAGACTATGCAGAAACTGAAACAGATTGTCAAATGAAGAGCCTTGTACTAGAGTGAAATCCTTTGTGTGCAACACCAAAGAAAGATGCTACGCACACTTTGATTTGTTGAATTCTAAGGAACCTTAGAAGTATTGCTCACCTCATCCAATCAGCAATTTTGTTTCTACTGAAGTTTCAATTTCCTGCAGAATCAAATATGTCACAATGGTAAGCTATCTTAGCAAAAAACATCTCCCTGGTGAAAAATAAGCACCTTGTTCTTGGGAGGGGACACTTAGAGGCTGACTCAGAGATTTCCTGATGAGGGCGCACTCATTTTTCAAACAAATCGTGTTTTTTGCATATACATAATGCTTGTCCATATACTAATCACTGTGTAAAATAACTAAGCTCAAATCGAAGTCATTCATATAGAAAATCACAAATTTGTTTAAAATTTCCGGATCCAGAAATTTGTTATACACGGTATCCTAGGCACTGGTATACTGTACTATAAAATGTTTACGGCATGAAAAAAACAGTCTGATTGTCTCTAACTTTGGAATTGAGCGTTATAGGTGAGTACTTTAGTTCTAGTTGACTATTTTTAATTAACTACACAAAATATATATATATTCGAAATCTCTGGAGTCAGCCGGTTTTGTTAAGGCTGACTCAGAGATTTCCCAAAAATTAATTTGTTTCGTGTCATAATTAAAAAAAATAGTCAACCTAGACTAAAAGATGTAGTACCTAAAGTGCACATTTCAAAGTTTAGAGAATCCGATATATAGTTTTGATGCAGTAAACACTTTTGTACAGTTATATGTGCCTAGCATACTGCAATAATTAAACATTCGGTCCGGAAATTTATAACAAAGTTGTGATTTTTGTGTCGCCTGCCCTAAGGCAGGAAGACACATTAGGGGATCACTTTGTCCATGTTGTGGAGTCTGTGTGATTGTCTGTTGTCTGTCGTTGTCTGTTGTGAAAAGGCGTTAACATTGCAGGGAAACTCCCTCATACTTTGATGGATTTAAAAAAAACAAAAAAACCAAACTTGGTCACAGTGTGCAGCATGGCATCCCCCCCACTGGTTGATGAGGTCAAAGGGTCACAAGCCAAGGTCAAAAGGTAGGTGAGGTCAAATTGTAAAATAGGCTGAAAAAATTGTAAAAATTGACCCATTTGTAAAGTTGAAGTTCAATTGGAACACCAACTTGAAATGGTGCCAACATGGGATCCATTCATTGTTGAGAGGTTCAAAGGTCACCATACCCCCCAAGGTCAAAGGTCACATACCAAGGTCAAAGGTCATGTGAGGTCAAGTTGTAAAATGGGCTCTGAAAAGGTAAAATTACCTATTGAAAAGTTGTGAAGTTCAATTGGAACCAAACTTGAATCATAGGTGCAACATGGGGAGCCCTCATTTGTTGATGAGGTCAACGGTCACATATCAAGGTCAATGTCATTGAGGCCCTTCTTAACTACCGCGACGGCAGTCGACACAAGCGGCGTCCGAGGACCGATGGATTGTTTATATGAAGACTTGGATTTGAGCTTTAGCTGTCACACAGTGACTATAGTTACAGTCATCTAAATGAAAGGGGACTCCTGACGTTAGAAAATGGAACACCATTGGATTTTAACAAAATGGAACACATATTTTATACCTATCAAAACGTTGTCAAAATGTGAAACAATTGAGAGAACACAATGTGTTCTTGTGGGGAAATTCATTTGCACCTTTTTTGTGTTCTACATTAGAAAACCTGAAACAACGTTCTAGAGTTAACACATTTTTGGTGTTCAAATTAACAGTTTTTGAACCACAGGAGGGTGTTAAAATGTAAAGTGTGTTAACCATTAGAAAATGTAGTGTAAAAAATGTATTTAAATGTGAACATGTGTAGTGCTGAAGAGGTTAGAACATGCGGTGTCATATAAGGAATATGCATGTCAAAATAGAATATGGAATGTTTACAAATGAGAACACATAAATAATGTGTTCAAATTTGGGTGTTCCAAAATGAGAATATGAACATAAATATGTGTTTACTCTGGATTATGTTCAAGATGACAGCAAAATGTATTTTCACAGTGTCCAGAAATGTCAATCAAAGAACAACAAATGCCCAAAGAATGACAATTCAACGTTGGAAATCAAAATCTATTACATAATTCCTTGCGAAGATACACAATAACATGGACCAGAAAACAACTGGCAATTAAATCTACTCAGCATATAATAAAACCAATCCAAATTGCCATTAAAAAATACTCAGATGGTGATTAATAAACCATTCAAAATTGCAATTCTATTAACCTAGATGTCCACCAAATTAAATTAAAGGATTGACAATTGAATTACAGTCCTGGGCCATAGAAATCCCGTGGTAAGTTCACCCGTTACGGTGAGTGAGCATGTCGAATCAACAGTCCACGGATAGACAGAATACAGTACAAGAAACATTTGTCAATTAATATTGGGCCCTAAATTAAAAACAAAAATAGATAACATGTTCTCTAGTATACACACAATAATCTCCTCTGCGATACACAAGTCTTAAACGACTCCAGCTGGTGAATTTGAAGAATGATGAATGGATGATTTTCTTCGCTGCTGCCAGCGTATTCTCGCCCAAGTAGAAACAGACTTTGCCGCTAATTTGATCACGTGATTCTCGAGAAAAAAAATACCCGGCTGACGAACGCAAGGCGTTCAAGGATTGAACACCGTACAGAAAATCCGTAAATGCATTCAGAACACTAGTGTTCAAAGTATGTTCACGATTGGAACACTTTTGCTTCATCCTTTGATATTTATTTGTCAAGCTTTTAATCAAACATTTGCTCTCGGTTTAGGGCCTGGCCTACCGTAAGCTAGGCTAGGCCTAAGGGAGCAAGGGCCCGACTGACCTGGTGAGCTCTGGTGTGCAGCAAGAAAATGGGGCTCAATCAGGCGGTCTTCATCTGTACTTCGTTGTACTTCTTTACCCAAATCCTTATTAGCCACGTGTATGAGCCTTCTAACATTTTCATTCAAAACTTGTTAATTAATTAGAACTATGACACTTATTTATGGCTCGCGACAAGACGGTGTTCATCACTTGAACGCTAAAGGTCATCTGGTTTGAACACACGATGTTTAAAAGATGTCAGCACATATTTTAAATGAGATGTTCAGAACTGGAACACCTTTGAACACCTGGCTTAAACAGTGAACACGTCCGTCAAAATGGTGTTCTAATGCCTAACATCACAAGTTCAGGCCCTGTTAAATTGAACACCAAAATTACGCGTCATGTATCAGAACGCGTTCATTTCATTTAGAGTGTGGATAAGCATTATGTATATGCAAAAAACACAATTTCTTTGAAAATTGAGGGCACCCTCATCTGGAAATCTGAGTCAGCCTTTAAGTTAGTGTTCGAGTATGAGCTTATAGTACCAGAGGCAGACAAAAGGGGCCTGGTGATGTTAATCTTCCTCCTCAATATTTAGGGGGCAAAGTATTTAAGAAGTTAGATAAAACACAGGCCGTTTCAATATCAACATTCAAGTTTATGAATTGCTGATCAAATGTGGTATGTATCAATTTCAACTCAAAAAACATCTCACTGAGGGAAAATAGCCATGTTTTATCCATTTTACACTGCTATCCTGTCAGTCTCAGGAACTTAGCGAAAGCGATACATGTATGTATTGCTTCATGACTATCAACAAACTCGATCAATACCATTTTTTTTTAAACACCATTTTGGACGAGGGTAGGAGATGGATATCGGCGAGACAGTCCCCTTTTACAAACGTGCATATGAGAAAGAGAGTAAAAATCACATTGTATGTCTGCAAAAATTTCTCGTGAATAGGAATATCTTTATACCCTTGTCGGAAAGCTAGAGGGTAGGGAAATCCCTTGACAGAGCTTAACCTTTCATCCCATCCTCCCTCCCTCTTGTTGTCTATAGCAACCACCTCAGCCCAAGAAGATGTCTTCATATTTTTTCTTTTGTAAATGAATAAAAACACCTGTTTAAAAGCTTTAAGCAGAAATGTGAAGCGAAATCCCCCTTGCACAATACTTATCTCTGACATTGCACTATCACTTTACAAAGGCATGCGGGAGACAAATAATCTACCTGCCACAAAAAAAGTTAAAGCTATTGGCAGAAATATTCTTATAAAACTTAAAACGTTTATTTATTAAATCACATATGCTTTATTGGTAGGGGAACACTGCTCAAATTTTCTTAAAATTTACATTACCCAAAGAAAACATATTCTCCTTTTAAACAATGTAAAAATGAATATAAAGACCTGGTGAAATATTAGTGCTCAAGTCTGGGGGATATCCCCAGACGGTATTTTATCTTCTACAACCTATATCACTTTACAATGGCATGTGGGGGCTGAATAGAATACCCACCTTCTACAGGAACAGGCTTACGTGTCCGGCCTATATGCAAGCACGTCGTCCTGACAAACACAATTTGGGCCCGGGACATCTGCCCAAGGGGAGCGACAAGTAGATACGCCAACAAAAAAGAATCGTGCACGGGGAATATTTGTCACAGAATCACGGCATAATTTGCGATCTTTTCAAAGTCTCACATGCTCGTTTTGAAATCGTCAAATTCAGTTAAGAGCCGGCAAAACCAGATTGACTCTTCGGCAAATCGGAGGGGGGTGAGATTTGATAACAAACTGTAACAACCCTACCCCCGGGCGAGAAATGCATAAACATGGCGGCTTTAATTTGATATTTTGCGATGAAAAAAAGGCAAATATTGGTTGCATCGGGGTCAGCATGAATGCTGTTTCATGATTTGATTAGATATGCAATTCACTAGCTGCCCAGACAACTCAGTTCTTACAATGGTAAGCAAAGTTGGTAAGCAGTAAATGCATTACGCTGTGTAGGGCATGTCCTGAAGGACGATGCACAAACTCAATCAATAAAACCAAATATTTCACTTTCTACAAATCGGCGTTTGATTTGAAAGTCGACATTCCTTACGGGTGGTCGGCATATTTAGCGCAGCTTTTAGGAGCTTTTGATGCAATTTTCTCAAGAAACTATGGATATTTTTGTGAAAGTATGCATAGTTCTTGTTAAAAAGTCTTTTGTGAAAGTTAATGTTGTATTTACAAAAAGGTTTAGCTAGACAACCTTTTATTTTGTAGCATGTGAAGCACCTTCAACAACCTCACCTGTTTTCAAACTTTTGGCAGCAAAACCATTGTCAAACCTTGATATGATTTAAATATAAGATTCTGACTGAACTCTTATGTCATGCTCTGAAAATAAGGTTATTATTTTGTATAACATGCTCTAAATATATACACACAAAATACAACTTAAATCAGTTATAAATAATTAAAAATAAACTTTGCAATTAAATTAGGTGGGTCAGGGATGTGTGTAACATTAACAACAACCCTTCATACTAATGGAGACAAATCATGTGCTATATATAATGCATACATTATTCTTAAAACTTTAACACCTAGGGGGCTTAACTATTTAGACTTATCACACATTTATAGCATTTTCATGGGGCCTGTGACCTAATTATTGGCATTAGAAAGTGTAATGCATTAGCTTGATTTCTATTATAAAGATGGAAAATGGTGGGAAAATGGGTCACATGAAGTTGGATCATATTACCATTAAAAACAAATATTCAAACAGCTTACCCCTTCCTTGCATATTTTCAGTGTGTCATTATATACCCTGAAGATTTACATGGTCAATTGTCCTATTCTGGTTAAAGGGCATTTCGTGATCCACAGCCTCGTCCCCCCGACTTACGTAAAAATGTTGAGATTTTTATATCATTGAACCGTAGCATTAGTAATCCACGTGGCTCAATCTTGTGTGCAAAATGCGATGCACTGTAGAAATTCGCAGTTTTGTATTTTCTGTCGAAACGGGACAGAAATGACAGGCACACGTAGAATATGGGGACCGTGGGGGCAAAAGAAGCAATTGCTAATAAACACCAAAACCGCAAAGATCGAATGAGCTCAAATTTTGAGAATAAGCTTTCTCAAGGATATCTAGTGATCAATGGAATAAAACATAAAACAGAAGGTGCTGAAATCACGAAATGCACCTTTAATTTTCTCAAAAACTTTAAAGGCAATATCAGTGATTGATTTTGCTTTCCATTCAGAAAATTGAAAAATCATCAAAAATCATATTTTTGCATATTTGTAACACGAATAGGTTATCCTAACGACCTACAAAATGATAGGACCAAAAGCAGCCGCATAAGACCAAAATCACATCTTTTAGTCATAAACTGTCTGTACGGGGACACTTAATACAACAATGTAATTGAATAGGGATTCGAATCTTTGAAACTGTGGTTTTGGTCCCTTCTGTCAATTTTCAGTTCCAAAAAATACCTTACATGAATTTACAGGCTATTCCTCACTTTTTTAAGCTATATTCCGGCAAATGTCAAATTATTTTGGACACTTTCGGGTGGATCAATGATAGTGGCTAATAAGGGATGTATGACCGATGTTGTTTAAAGCAAGCAACACCAGTGGAATCTTCATCTTTTGGGGGGGGGCTAACGGAGGGCAAAGTTTTAAATTTGGGCGGGGAAGTGAGATTGGGGAGGTGAGATTTGGGGGCGGCAAACATTCAAAATTTGGAGATTTTTAACCATAAATTGTGATATTTGGCCCCCCAAATTGTTATCCCCCCCCACAAAAAAACATTTTTCTTCTGGCCAGGGGGAAAAACTGGGGGAAAGAAAAAAATGAGGGACCCCCCCCCCCCCGATTCAGGTAGTACTTTTGAAAAGCCAACATGCAATGTTAAACGTGCAACGAGGAGATTGAGAGATTTGAGCAACCCAAATATATTGTGTCCATAATGTAAATTCATATAGAGGGACACTCAATAGATATTTCATACCTTGGCTTGTTATTGGTGACAGAAATGTCTTTAAAAAGGAAAGAGGGATTTTGATTTGTTTTTTAATTTAAAAACATGGGCGAATTTCGTATTGCTCTAGATACGGAAATTCAAAACTTCACAATTTTTGTAACAAAGCAAACATTTATCAGCTTAATTAATCTTTTAAGATGGGAATTGTGTTTTGATGGATTAAGCTTTACATCAGACGCAAAAAAAATCGTACTTTTGATTTTTTAGGGACACCGGATAGTGAAATCTCTCATTTGTACTTAGTCTTAAGATCAAAGTTTGAGTCTAGAAGCCGGGTTACTGAAAAATGGTATATTACAGCTCAAAATTGGAAAAGGTATAGAAATAATAGGTAAAGCATATTACAGTTAAAATGACCGTAGTAGGAAGAACCAAGATTGTATAATGGTGAATTGGACATGCATGTTTAGATAATTACACCAAGTATTTTCGTTAATGTTAACAGGATAATATACTTTCTCATACCCCCCAGTGTTTGTGTGCCTTTTTGGGAGAGGGTAGATAGGGCTACCCGCTTATTGGTGGGTTTTGCCTACTTTTCAAATACCAGTGTTGCAAAACTATCGTGCCGTTTATACCATCTAAAATCCTACATGTATGATAGTTTATGAAATGTTGTGCAATTTTCGTCATATGGAATGTGCTCAATAAGATAGGCCCCGCGAAAAAAAACGTGACATTACAAAAAGATCTTAACGTTCAAAAAAGGTTAGAAATACAAAGCGATCACACTTCCACACATTGCTTACCGTCTTGAGCGGTGTGGAATAAAAACACGACGGCGGTAACACTTAAACAAAAACATGAATATCGGACGGGCCAGTTCGTAACAGGCAAAACAAGGGAGCTTTGCGGCCAAAATCACAATTTTGGACATCGCATTGGCTTCTTAACCACTAAAACAAAATATTGAACAACAATATGAAATTAGTAGGCCTATATGTTTTCAAGGAATATTTGATTTGTAATTTTTACAGTGACTTGCTGGTTAACATCGTCTTTAAATCGTTATGAGTGTAATGAATTAACGGATGCTTAAAGGGGATGGCCCGACTTAAAGGATATAAAGTTTTCATCTTGATAGATAGGCCTTCATCACAAAATCCCATCTGTAAAGTTTGCCACCAATATTTCAATCCATTTGGCTGTTGGAGCTATAAAACGTGTGATTTTGTCAGTGACCTGTACCCTAGATGCGTATGAACCTTGATCTCATTTTTTTAGTAGTATAGATAGATTGCAATTGCCCACTTCTTATAAAATGTGATATTTACGATTAGGTGGAATGACAGGTAAGATGTCATGAAGGACGAATGTTCTAAGTTTGTATGAGCAATTGAAATAGCGTGAACTGCGTGGAATCACATTTTTGAAAACCATTTTGAAAATTTAAGTCTTTGGGTAGACAGAAGAAAATTTAGAATATAAATGAAGTCATTGGGTGACAATGTTGCTGAACGTGGGAGCTTTATATTTTGGGAAGGGCTTTATAACTATTTAATAACAAACTATGTTATGATCACGTTGGTACGTGTCCGAATCCTGTTAAGATACTTGAAGTCCGTCGGCAGCAAAATATCTGGAATTGCTTCCAGTTCTG